>APFE030884199.1:0-10114 GCA_000404065.3 Pinus taeda | reverse complement strand
AGACCCGCCAGCAAGAAGTCAATGGAGACCTTCTCAAACCGGCACGAGTAAAGGACCAATATAACTGATGTGATGATAGACATGACACTGACAACCAGGATGGCCGACTGAAAATTGAGTCAAGAGACACCGCAGAGAGGCCGACTCAGGCTAACTTCCCTTGAACAAAAGCACGACTCAATGTGACTGTATGGCAGCATATGATGACTCTGTATAAGTTCGTCATGTAGGAGGCACGGACGAACCCTCCATATGATTGGAAGAGATAACCAATCGGGGGAGAACTGACTCAATAACAAGGTTAAGGCGTACCTAAGTCAAACTAAATCCCACCCATAAGGAGGAGACTTTGTTTTGAGTGCTTTGTTCAAGGGCGACATGACTGACTCTAGCTGCCAATAATAGATGGAAATACTGTCTCGTTCCCGCTCTTTTTGGAATATTTAATTTTTTAGTCTTTTTCTGTTAAGCTCGAAAGAGATAAAAGAATGCTATGGTATAGTGGAAAGAATGAGTGTCGGTGAAACATATGATCTAGTTCCTGGGAGGGGAACATTCCTATGCTCAATGCAGGGAGGCGAAAACTGATCAGTGACACTCAAAGGTGTGTTCCTTCCACGGGTCAAGGTGTGTTAAGTTGTAGAAGTCAAAGGTATGCAAAGTTGATTTTGCAGACGTCATGGCCAAAATTTGGCTTAGACACGAGTCCAAGTGAAGCCGGCTCTAGGCCAAAATGTGCAAATGGTCAACATGCAATGCAGTAGTACAACTCAACACAAAGGAGCCTCTAGGGTATAAGGCCAGAACAAAGCGAAGAAGCTAAGAGAAATGAGTCTTCAACGCATAAGTCATGGCGGGACTATAGAGGACTCCCGAGCCTACTCAAATTGAGGCAACATGGGCAACAAATGTCAATGAGGTGCTAACTACGATGCCCATGTAAAGGATGGCTCTACCATCATGTCATGATTTTAAAAATCAGCGAGTGAAGATGGCTTATGAGCCATAACACGATGGGATCGACCCTATGGCAGATGTATCGGCAGATGGAGGCTAGTATGCATGATGCAACGGAAAAATGATGTCCCTAACCTATATGCCAGTGAAAAAACGATACCTGCCATGATGGGTCAGCAGTCATGGAACTGTCTTGCAAAAGTCGAAAATGTCGAAAATGTCCTGAAAAGCAAACCAATCTCGACATTCCAAGCTCCCAAGTTAAAAGTCACATGAGGCCAGACAAAATAAAATTTTGAAAAAGTTTTCAATTTTCAAAACTTATAAAAGGTATTTTGGACTCACCATTTTTACCAATTGAGTTGGAGAGGAAATATTTGGAGCCAAAGGAGCAAATTTCTCGTGTGCCAAATTCGACCGTTCAAATTCTTCAAAATCTTCCAGGTAACTCTTACACTTAGCTTGCAATTCATTGTGACTAGTTTTAGGATTTTCCATTGATGTTTCATCGTTGAACTATTGTTCAAAATTTCACCGCGGCGTATACGCGGGTTGATAATATGAAACCCGCGTACATGCGACTGTGTATACAGTAAACCGCGTACACGCGACTGTGTATACAGTAACCTGCGTATACGCCGTGAGTCAATTTTAATCAAAAGCTAACGGTTGAAACCAAATTTTTTCTCAGGATGTCGATCACATGGCGTGAAAGAGAACATGCAGCGGTTGATAATGAAGTTATGAATGATCCTCAAGCCTTGGATGCTTTACGAGGATGCAGCTTGCTCAAATTCTTCAAACTGCCGAACATGAAAGCCAATGTACGACTGCTTGAGATGCTCATTGAATATTGGGATGTCGAGGAGGAAGCCTTCATGATTGATCAGATGCCACTCAGAGTGGAAGTGGAGGATATATATTTTGTCACGGGCCTTTCCCGAAGGGGAGAGGTAGTACAATCTCGGGGCAGGACGCACAGTAGCCTCACCATAGAGGACTATGTACAGATATACTACTTAGGACATCCCAAGAAAGTTGGGAGCCAGATCTCAATTGCACATGTGGCGAGTTTATCGCTAAGGATCATCATGTTCACCATAGCTCGAGTGAATGGATCGTCCTCTCTGCATCAGGTATCACAGCTCACCATGAGCATGGCAGTGGATTGTCTCACTACTGTGTTTGATTCGTGTACTCCTCTTCTGGCCAGCATGAAGAGCTAGCTCACTTCCATTAAGAGGGGACAGACCAAGAACTTCGGCTACAGGACTATCTTGTGCACTTTCTTCTTTGAGAGGATTCCCACACTCTGCCCCAGGGTAGCAGTTTCCATCAGCACCCCACCCAATCCATGCATGGGTCGGTGGGTTGATCTGATGAAACGTCTGGGGGGTGGGGAGGTTCCTAGGACTACTTTTGATGATGAATTCTTCACCTGGTGGGATCAGCAGATCATCACCGTAGACGAATACCCTTATGCTGGGCTGGACTTTCGAGGAGATCCTGACCTAGCATTATCGCCAAACGCAGCATGGGGCGAGATCGGTAAGGATTTTTAATTTTATGATTTTTTTGGATTTTTCAAATATAATGATGCATTTTGAAAAATATTTTTGATGAGATTCAAATGAGTAATATAATGATTAAATCCAGACATTGGGCTAGTATGACCAGATGGACTCCCGCAGCACAGACGACGCGGCCGAGGAGCCGAAGAGGCGGCTACTGAGACAGAACAGACTCTACACAATGTCTAGCGACACCTGATGAGACTAAGATGTCGAGTACCGATGGCAACTATAGAGGACCTTCCGGAGGATATGCAGCGTCATGTGGTTGGGATGCCACGTGACTGGGTTCGCACTTTTCGGCATGTAGCCAACGCGATAGTTACCTACTTGGCTGCTCATCCTGAGCCGGGGCATTAGATATGCCGGACATGATTATGGGCATTTGAGTCCCATTTTGTATTATTTTTGGACAACGATATGTACACTCGAGATACTTTTATGATTATATATTATATATATATTATATATATTTATAATTATATATATTTATTATATATATTTATATATATATATATATATATATATATATATATATAATATATATGTACAGTTTGACTTTTGATGCTTTGATTTATGATGAATGATTGATGTGCGAGTCTAATGCTTGATTAGCGATAGAATCAGCTAACCAATTATGAGATCTTGGAATGTGAAAATAATTAATATAAACAAATGATCTTTGCAACAACCTCACCCTTAAATATTGGCGATATAAACATGGATCCTTGTAGAGCTATAAAAAGGGTCTCTTTTACCTCTAGTTACCTCACATTAATATGTCAATCCGAGATCGTCTGGTTATTTCAAAGGGTGTCTCAGTCTAAGGCTTAACATTTTTCAGAGTAATGCTTGTAGTACAACTATTTAAAAGCTATGCAAGTACATTAATGCAAATCTACAACTTAACTACTTCAAAAGACCAAATCACACCAAGTATTGCATCAGCTAAAGGTTCGGCAACAATAACCCATCCTTTCCATAACTGATGAGAATAGATCAGAGGTCTGGGAGCAAAATAGTAGATGTTGGGCTCGCTACAGCCAGGGATCGTTCTTAATGATTAGGAATGAAACAACAGATAAAGGAAATCACAATGAAATAGACCAGCACATCAGCCAAGGGCTTGGTAGCAATAACACGTCCCTTTCATAGCTGATGGGAGCAGATTAGAGATCTGGGGACCAAGTAGCAGATGCTGGGGTCCACTACAGCCTAAGTCTGTCCTCAAGCAACAACAAATTAGCAATCTAGAAATGGAACAACAATTTGAAATGCAACAACAAATAAATGGAACAACAATGAAATCGAACAACAGATAAATGGAACAACAGATAAATGGAACAGCAAGTAAATGGAACAACAATCGAAATAAGCAATAACCGAATGCTTCAAGCTGCAACTCTATATAACCATGCCAATCAAAACACCAATCCCTCAATCTTATATGATAGAACAATACTATAAAACCTTAGCAACACAACATACTTAATCTGCTTTTCCTAAAACGCATACGATTGCATCTCACAATAAAGAATAGTCACATTTGATAACCATATGAAACAGACTTTTCCAGATGACTTGTTATAATGCAAAACACAATTGTGAAGAATTCTGTAATAAAGTAATAGTGTCTTGTAGAGATTAATCAATACTTAAATAATTGGTAAAATAACATAGCATCGATAGAAAGTTCAAGAACACGAAATGAGTTAACCACAACAGAGCATGTAATAGAATATTCTCAAAACACAGTAGATTACCAGATTACATCTATGAACAAAACACACGGAAACCACACGTAATAATACAAGAGCAAGTGTCCTTCAGGGCCGAGCCCTTAGCCTCCAGGGGTACACTGCTTAAGATGGATCCAGGCTCAAAGATAAAAAGTGAGCAAGTCTGTATTAAAGCATGCAATAAAATTACAGGAACTTAAGTCTTCAATAGAACATAAAGATCATAGTCCTGATCTTTCTTAAACAAAATTACACCCCCGTAACCAACAGTGCTATCCCTTTTATAGGAGGAATGGTGGAGACATCTAGATACAGAAATAGGTAAAACAGCGATCCCTCAGGATCTAAGATCCCGAGGGATTCGCAGAATCATTAATGCTGCGTTACTTCTTCCTTCTTCTGTTCCGCGCTGGTATCTATGTGTCCTTTCTTGGGCTGATCCGTGTCGATCTGGTTCGTTTCCGGTCTTCCGTCAAAGGGACAGCAGTTAGCTCGTCTTTATCTTTACTTTTGGAATGGCAACCTTCCGCTTCTCCACCCTCCTGCACATAGAAACAACGATTATCAGTGCTTCTTATTAATCTCTTGTGTTTCGTTATAAGTTCTTATCATTATCTAAGTTTCCCATGCAAAACGCTTTTGAGATTTCATGAAAAGATACCGAAATGACCATCAAAACATACCTTCCTTGGTACTCCACACACCCCCCAACTTACCCTTTTTCATGGCCTCATGAAAACATTGTAGTTGACATGCAGAGTAGTGAGGGAGTAAGCTGGAGAAGGAATCTCGTGTGGGGGCCTACACCCATGATGCGAAACTAGATGATCAAAGAAATGGCTTGTCTGGCCCTTGGACATCTCATACAGGGCTTGGTATCCGGGCGCAGGATGCCAAATGATTGGACTTCGGAACCTATATCCTAACCAGGATGGCCCTGCCCTCAAAAGAATTTCACCATAGAGGGGGAATCGGTTAGCAACAAGCTTGAAATTTTCATACTTAAATGGCTCTCTAAGCTGAATGTTCGAATTAGATACTCGATATCAAAATTTAGTTGCTTCAATGCCAGGGTCTTTGATAGAAGCAAAGAACTCAAGCCCTTGCCGAATGATTGATTCATGCATGGGTCCTAGTGCTTCAATCACCCCTGGAGTCCTCATGAGATTTCTATGACTCCTCCATAACTGTTCCGCGTCTCTAGGCTCAGCTCTTACCCATAGGTCTAATCCGTTTTCTTGTCTCTGAAATGCATTGTAGGCTTTGAGCCATTTAATTTGATTGACTGCAAGTGAAATGAATGCTTGTAATTGAATATCTCCAACAAAATGGCCAGGGTTCAACTTGGTCTCTTGTTCTAGTACAAGGTTATGCAGGTAAAATTCACACAATAACCTTTGTACTTTTACCCCATAATGCTTACAGCAGTTTATAAAATCATCTATAGTGTTAATTTCTATGGGAGCACCTGCCCTAATGGCCTTAATTTTCAATTGTAAGTATCTTTCCATTAGAAACAGGGCATAATTTTTGGCAGGGGCTCTACATGCTAGGGCATCATTTTACAGAGCACACAAGGTATCCATTTGTTTAATAACTACATCTAATTTACGGGTTACCTTGGCGACCTTCTCTTACTCCTTTCACCATCCTTCGAAGGCTTGGCTTTCTGACAGGTTGACGTTCCTTAACTGCTGTTGTAATTCCTCATATTTTTCACGGGGGACCATTTGCTCCCTGAGCTTTTCTACTTCTTGTTGGGCCTACTCCAAATGATGGTGAAGGGTTCTTGTTTTTGGGTCCTATTTCCATGCATCCGTGGAGGCTGGGACTTTTACTTGGAATTTCTTATTACGCTGCTTTGAATTCATAACCCTTATTACTCCTGAAGGTGGTGCTTCCGTCTGAACCACCTTATCATCTTTCTCAATTTTAACACGAACTCCAGCCCACTGTTGTTCCTTTTCAAATGGAACAGCAGTATGTTCTTCTGTTTCAATTGGAACAACAGTTTGTCTTTCTGCTTCATTAGGAACAACAGTTTGGCTTCTGTCAGGGTTTTGAGTAGTGGAACGGCTCCCGGTTCTTCGCCTCTTATTCTTACGGGGTCTTATTGGCATGGACGAACCTTTTCTTGTTGAGGTCCCTACCCCCCTTTGTCTTGCTTTTAGAAGCCAAATCTCCTGGCGAAGCCTGACTATCACGTTTAACAGTGTCCCTTTTTCCTTTTGTAATTCCCTTATTTCCATCAACTTCTCAGAAAGAATAGCTGACTGTTTGCTGTGGGTTGGAGTGTGGCTAATTTCCGGATTTTCTTCTTGAAGTGGTTGATCTAGGGTAAGAACCTTACTTGGCTATGTTGTTTCTTGGGCCAATTCTTCTTCTGCCCTTATTTCCTCCGGATTCTCCTGTGGTGCCTTCTGACTAGGAACGGGCTGTTCCTGCCTGATATTTTTCGTTTCCTTCTCATCATGGATGGGTGAAATTTCTACTTCTGCTTCTTCCGTATGCACTTCCTTGGGTGCATCTTTTTCCTGGGTTTCTTCTTCGTCCTGGAGGTTGGATGGACTCAGGGGCTGGCCATACTCGCCCATATTGGCCAATTCATCTTCCCCTATCGGGTTTTGTACTGGGCTTCCCCCTTGCTGTTCCATTCCTTCCTCCTGCTCGGGCCGCTCAACTTCTTCTTTCTCGTCTCCTTTTTCTTCTCCTATTTCTGTTTCCGCTAACTATTCTTCGTCTTCCTCTTCTATTTCTTTCTCGGCGGACTACTCTATTTCTCTGCTGTTTTCTTCTTCCACCTCTGTCCCTGTGGACTGTTCTACGTCCTCGTTACTTTCTTCTTCTGTATCTGTCTCTGCTGATTGCTCATCTATAATCTCTATTGCTTGGCTCGTACGATCCCGAAGTATTTTTAGCTATGCTTGTATCCCTGCAAGCCGTGTCGACTTTCTACGTTTTGCTGGTTGTTCAGATGTACCAGCATCGGGTTGTTTCTCAAGTTGCTTTTCGTCCTGCTTTTCAGCTTGCACTTCTGTGCAAGTGTCCTTCTTTCGTTTCTCAGGGCGTTGGGGTGTGCTATCAATTTGTTTCCATTTTTCTGGGCATCCAGATGTGGCCGTCCATTTATTAATAATATCAATTAGTTCTTCCCAGCTGCTCTGTTGATGGGTAAGACTATGGTTTACTATCAAGCAAATTAATTCATGGTGGCTAACCACGGATTCTTTGTGTTGTGCCTTTTTCATACTTCGTGCCACATCATGCAATACCGAATTAAGCAATGCAGGTAAATTCACAGAACATTTTTGTTTTAAGACAGCTAGGAGTTTTAGATGTCGTGGTCTTACCACGTCTTTTCTGCCCTCGCAAGTAATGTAGCTCTGGACAATTTTCTCCAATTAAGCCCATGGCTCTCCTAGCATTGTTGGTAGCACCCCTTTTCCTCGAACTGTTAAGCTCTGGCCCTCGTCCTGAAACATTTCCACAATCTTTTGCAGCCTTTCCTTCTTTATTGTCTACACAGGCCCTGTGGCCAGTAGTCCTGTGACTTTTGCTATTATATCATCTGTGACCTCTATTCATTTTCCTCTGATTCTGGAGTGTTCTTCGTGTAGGTTCTGTAAAAATTCCTTAGCCACAGTTTCATTAGACTCCTTCAGGCGGTTGAGGTAGGTCAACCATCCTGCGTTCTTCAGAATTCTTCGGGCTGTAGCTAAAACAGTCAATGTTTGTGGTTCTCTGCGGACTGACCTTCCACCCATGGCTTCACTTGCAAATTCTCAAAGGAACATCAGCTGTTCGTTAAGATGCAGAGAAGCTGGTGGCGTGTTTCTCGTTCAAATTTAAATGCAATGGCGTATGCAATGGAAATAACTTCGAACAACTATTCATGCAGAAGAAACAAAAATGGCAAATGATCATACCGTTGATCCGTGTTGTGCTCGAGTACAAGATCTTCTCGAATAATGGACTGACACGTATTCTGGGGAATAATGAGGCTACTTCCCCCCCCCCGCAATATGATAGGCTATCCCAGCCGTCAAATAAAGGAGCAGCGTCTGGTTCGTCTGCAAGGCCTTTATGGAACAACTTATGAAAATATGCCATGTCCGCAAAAACAGTGTATTATTGAAATCAAGGTGAAAAGTTAGATCACTTTTAATACGTAAGCGACTGCGGTGAGTTGATGGAAGTTCGGGAATAGACATTTGCCATAATTAGCGAGTCCCATGCAGTCACTGTTACTAGCTCCGTAATGATTGGCAGTAATAAATAGTCATGCGGTATATGGCTGGGTAATTAAATTATCACGTTATAAGATACAAAGGTTATAATTTCCTTACCCATTGGTGTAAAGGTTACGACTTCAATACCATTAACAGAGCTCTGCTGCCAACAGGTGTCCATAACCTTGGCAGAGTTGTTTATTTCACCCCGGGAACCATAGTCCTTTGTGTATGCGAGGAAGTGTTATGTAATTTCAAAACTGTAAGCCACTATGCAGGCTTGGTAACCAGTTAGTCATAGTGCCATTCACGAGGAAGGAGCGAATAGTGGGTAGGCCGGCTCGTGGTGAGACCTCCTGTTCGAAGGATTATTTATTTTATTTTGATATACCTCTTGGACCATTGCTCGGGCATGGTTGCGCTAGTGGGAATGCCACTTCGCTTTCATCCTGATGATCATGGTAGGCCAGATCGTAATGAGACTCCCTATCCTGCAATTTGACAAAACTGCTTTGCTTATTTTTATTTTTCTTGGTTTTAATAGAGAACCTTTCTTGTTTATACACAAAGGGTGGTTCAACACTCCTTAAGAGTAGGAATGGTGGAAGAAGTCTTAAAATCCCAATAGGAAGGTATAGACTCTTTGATCTTATTGACGAATGATAGTCAAAATAGATAAAAGAATCAGCATGATAGAGATAACCAATCAAAACAGAGTTAGTGGAACAATGGCAACAAAAGGTGATAAATAAGCATATCTTTTCCTTACGTCCTTTCACCAATTCAGGGCAGTTACTTATAAGGATAGCGATTTGTGATTTATTGATTTCTGTATTCTGTGCTTTTGTTTTCATCAGATAAGTAGATAGCTGTATTCAAAAAGACTCGAAAAATCATCAGCATTCCGCATCCTTGAGAAGGAACAAGCTGTTTCAAATCTTATGAGTAGTGCTTTTTCAAGGAAGGGCACAACAATGGTTGCTCGTTTGGAGAAAGGAGCAGTGGGAATCATTGGTGCTGTTCAGTAAAATCAAACAAGTGCCGTTCCTTTGGAAAAAGACCGACAAAAATCAAACAGTGTTGTTTCTTGCGGAGACAACAAACACACAAATGCTGTTCTTTTTTAGAAAGGAACAACAAAAATACTCAAGTGTTGTCCCTTTTAGAAAAGGAACAACAAAAATCAGGAATGTTGTTCCTTTTGAAAAAGGAACAGCAAAAATCACAAGTGTTGTTCCTTTTGAAAAAGGAACAACAAAAATCACAAGTGTTGTTCCTTTTGAAAAAGGAACAGCAAAAATCACAAGTGTTGTTCCTTTTGGAAAAGGAACATCAAAAATCATAAGTGCTGTTCCTTTTGAAAAAGGAACAACAAAATTCACAAGTGTTGTTCCTTTTCCATTCCTTTTGAAAAAGGAACAGCAAAAATCACAAGTGTTGTTCCTTTTGGAAAAGGAACATCAAAAATCACAAGTGTTGTTCCTTTTGAAAAAGGAACAACAAAAATCACAAGTGTTGTTCCTTTTGGAAAAGGAATAGCAAAAATCACAAGTGTTGTTCCTTTTGGAAAAGGAACAAAAAAAATCAAAAGTGTTGTTCCTTTTGGAAAAGGAACAGC
>APFE030884195.1:0-19286 GCA_000404065.3 Pinus taeda | reverse complement strand
TGTTGTTCTACACTGTCAGATCTGTAAGGAAAAGTAGGTTTCTTATTGGAATGTCTTATGAGATCTTGAGCCTTCTTCTTACTGCGTATTTAGTGACAACTTCTAGGGTTTCTTCCATAGCAGTGTTTAGATCTAGATCATTATGCTACTGTGGCTAGGGCATCATAGCAAATACTCTTAGTGTTTTCTTCTTCTCCAAAAACCAAGACGTGGAGAAGAGATCACATGAAGAGTGTCATACTGACTTCAAATCCTCTTCTATTTATACCAAAACATATAGGTTGAATACACATGAAGTTTTGGCTTCTTGAGCCTACATAAGTTGCTGGTCGGCTAAATAATAAATCCATAATCAAAACAAATTCATATCTCCATAAATATTTATCAGAATCAGATGATATTTATATCAATCCTACACCTCTCGATAAGAGGGATCTAATAAAAATATCAGCTATCATAAATAAGTTGACCCACATGGAGTTTGGCCCTTGTTGCTAATTTAACATGTCATCATTTCTACAGAGTATTTTGTCTCTCGCGAACTCAGGGGCTCTATTATCACTCGACTTTCAACACTTTGTGCTCTGCCCAACTACTCAATGCTCAAATCCCTAAGTGTTGTCCGCTAGCTAGATATTTGAGTTTTATAGTGCCTTTTGAATTCAAATTCGACCATTCCCCCTATTCTCGGGCCATCAATGCTCTCTTGGTGGCAGATTTTCCCAAATCTTGCCCATAAATCATGTCTTAAATGCTCATCGCCTGCTCCATTTGGAATCAAATTGAACATCCCATCATGAACAATGACACCAATGGCCACTTCCCAGCCAACCCATGTAGAAGCATAGCCCTCCATGTGCGGGTGCGAACCCTGTGACATTTTGTTACTGCACGCACCTCTCAGGGCGTACAACTCCTGGGAAAAATAATTTATAGTCCCGCGCTCCCTTTCAGTTGCCTAGAGCACTAATGCTATTATTCCTATGGCTAGTTAGGTGGTTGCACCACCTATATAGGGCTCCATCCTATCGTCAAACATAGTCCACAGAAAATCCTTATCTGTCATTATGGTGATTGACGCCACACACTCTATCCTTTGTAATGTGCTTCCCTGGTTACTGTGTTTGGTGATATGCAGTCCGAGCCATGGCAGCAGAAGAACCAATTCTTGGTGATAGTCCTCTAATTCATTAGTATGATCGTTCGTACCTTGCCTTTCCATCCTTGGTTTATTAATGAGGAATACTCCCTTTATGTCGTTTTCCAGCCTCTCAACTTCTACGTCCATTAAAATGCATTTCTTCCTTAGCCATACCTGGTCCTTTTCAAGTTCACGAAGTCTAATGTTTCCCTGCCAAATTGCTTCCTGAATTCTTACATGTTCTACTTCACATAGCTATGTGATTTATTCGTCCCGGGCTTTGCACACTATTGGATCTACAACTTCTATTACATGTGGATTCATCTTTTTCTACTCCTTAGAGATTACGATGCTTGCTTCATTCCACAGTCTTTGGATCTACAACTTCTATTACATGTGGATTCATCTTTTTCTACTCCTTAGAGATTACGATGCTTGCTTCATTCCACAGTCTTGGAATTGTTCTCATGGTTAGGGTTTTGCACATGTTCCTATAGGCCCATCGAACTACTAATACACGTAGGTCCTAGTTAGTGCGTCTCACCTGGTGGATCTTGTTCAACACTTCACACACCTGGTCAAATGCTTCTCTGTGGATAATCTTTAGCGTGCTTCGTTTTTCCTTCTACTGCATTTTGTTCCTATTTTATATTCCAAGAGTGGTGTGTGGTTGTGTGGGCTGCGTGCCATACGACTGTATCCATTGGGAAAGGTGGGTGTGAAAATTGTTTTGTCCCTTAGAATCGACTCTCATTTGTGGCTGGGGTTTTCCAAATCATATAAGCATCTCCTTTCTACATTCATGCCAATCACAAATACTTCTTTGATGTGTACCCCACCACCTTGTGGGTGTCGTGCGCAGTGCCCATTTTAGAGCATCGAATCATTGCTCTTCCAGCACTGCAATTTCAAATTTGTTAAGGAATTCATCCACCACTATCAACCTATCGTACCTAGGCAAATCCCTTATCTTCGTTGTCACGCAGTGTAGTGATCTAACCATCATGTTGCAATTGAGCATGGTTACCTCGTGTAACCAGTTCTACCATCATTCTATTTCTTCGTTTGAATCCATAGTGTAGGGGCTTTCGTGCTCCCACGAAATCCTACCATTTGTTGTTGGATTCACCCAATCTTGTTCTCACGTGGTTATCTTATAAATACAATCATGATCATTATCACTATCATTGCGCACTGGTTCAGTGTATCATGGTGTTACTACTACGTGTAGTGACTTTTTCTCAAAAATCATTTTGTGCTTCTTCAGATTTATGACTCCATTCATATCGCACCCCCTGACACCATAAAAAACATCCTTGACTCTACCAAGGACATAATAGACCCAAAAAATCACAAAGGAGTATACTCGGTTCTATGCTCATGTGGAAAAGTATATATAGGTGAAATAGGGAGATCCTTTGGCATAAGGTTAAAAGAACACATTAATGATATTACAAGAAATAGGTCAGAAAAATCATGTCTAGCAAAGCATGCATGTTCTTCCTCACACTACATTTGTATGGAACAAGTAAAATTAATTCACAAGGAAGACCATTATTTAAAGAGAAGGGTGAAAGAAGCAATTGAAATCGAGAAATCTTCCAACAACATGAATAGAGACGACGGGCTAAAATTAAGTATCACCTGGAAACCCTTACAAAATAAAATTAAAAAATAGTAAACACAAATATACAATCATTCAGTCATTAAAAAATAAATAATAAATAAAATAAATAAAAATAAACTCTTTTAAACAAAATTTAATTAGTCAACATACAAAAATAAACCTTGATAAGCACTTACTGAGTATTAGTATTTAATACATAGCAAAGAACTTAATACATAACTTTTAAATATGATAATAATAATATAATAATATAATTAATTAATAATTAATTAAATAAAATTGTTATTGTATTTCATTAATATTAATTTACTAATTTATTACTATATCATATTAATTTTAATACAATAATTTATTAATACATTTCCATAATAAATTAATAGATTATTATCTTGATATTAGGGTATTAATCCATTAATTCATTAAAGACACTTCATTAATATAATATATATTATATTACATTATATAAATATTAATATATTAATATTATAGTGCTATGTTAGTAACATAGTAATATTATCTATAATATTAATTAACTATTAACAATATACTAATATATTAATAGATTATTTAATTGTTTATACATTAAGTTATATAATGTATTACTAATATTAGATTAATTCCTTAAACATTAATCTTTTAGATCTTTCCTAATATATTTATTAATCTTAAGACAAATTACAATTTAATTATATAAACTAATTTTAATTAAAAAAAAACCTAAATGAAAATAAATAAATAAATTTAAATATATTAATAATTCAATCCCATTATAATAATAACATATAATAAATAAAGAAAATAAAAAAATTATATAATAATAAATAAATAAATAATAATAAATAAAATAGTTATTACATATTAAATTAATTAAAGAAATAATTTATTTTAATTAGTTAGATTTTTAAGCCGACAATAAAAGAAAACATTGAATATTTTTTCAATTAACTATTAATAGCTCCATCATTTCACTCTCTTTCTTCTCAAAAATAAAAATCTCATTGCCTTAATGATGGACTCACTAAGCTAGTCCGAAACGTTGGTTTCAATAACTGTTCATAGGTTTGTCCACAAACAAAAATAAAGCCCTATCTATGCCCAGTAGCATGGGATAAGCCTTGCTATCATCGACAATCTCTATCACTTTGAAATCTTCCAATGCGTAGCACCTTCAATATCCATTGTTACCCCTTGCAATCTTCCCACGCGTAAGATCTTATGCTATTTCGCCATTTGGAATTGAATAGGAGACCATTGTAGCGCGGGTCTGCCCATGCGTTTCCATGTTTATTTCGATAGTACATTCACGTCTGATCCGAGATCCAGGATTAACTGATCCATTTCATACTCTCTGATTTGCACAGTCAATCTCATTTCCCTTCCTATGTGCAATGCATGTTTTCCAAGTTTCTAGACCACGTGTGGTTCTCCTAACCCCGTGCACCTAGTGATAAGTTCCTATAGTCTTTTTACAGCTTTTCTGTCGTGCAACATTTTCATGCATGTCTCTAGAAAGGTAGTGAGCATTGAAGGATCCATCCCTAGTTCTAGTTGATCCTTACAGCCTGAAGTGGAGGCCTCCGTGAAGCTCTTCTTAGCTTTCATGAATGTCTCAATCACGCACTTCAAATCAAATTTAGGTTCCTTTGTAGGAGCCTTATGAACCCATGCACTTCCTTCTAACTACTTACCTTTATCATCGCTAGTGGTGATACCGCTTCTGAGCACTATGTTTACATTTGGGTCTTCTTCGCGTAGCTCAGATATCATCATTTGCAAATTCTGAGTTGAGGGAGGCTGGCATACCCCTTTTTAGTGTAGCCTTGCTATCAATGTAGGGAAACCTTCTGCCTCATGATCAAACTAAGTACAATATAAACATGATGTTCTCATCAGGTTTATACAATCATCGGAATAGTGTCCTAGCCCTCCGCAATTGTAACAAATTAGTTGTCTGCGACCCCTTCCTGGTCCCATTCCACCTCGACCTTGTCGGCACCCCTAAAATCCAACACGCGCCATTCCTATGTTTGGGTCAAGAGCTCACGATTTTGTCTATACTCTGTAGGGAGGTTCCTAATCCATCATTAGTTTGTATCTTCTGTAGGTGCGCTCATCATGGCATACCAACCTACATAAATTACAAAACAATTGCTGGGAAATTTGCGTATACTTATGTAATAGATGACACTTACCCGTAGTGTGTTTCCCTCCTATCCAATAGATTGTTCACCAGAATGCAAGTGTCGTGCTTGGTCCTACTTGTGCCCCATGTCTTAATGGCATTAGCCCTCCTCCCGCCAAGTAATTCGTGAAAGCTGGACAATGGTTCTTGTCATGCCCCTGACCTTTGCATTTTATGTACCATACCTCCTCACACGCCTGTTGCCAAGGTGTCTTGTCTTGTTTCAAATTCTACATTTCTAGACACAAATTTTGTAGTATGGATTTCTTGGACTCCCAGACTAGGATCTTGTATAGGGGTCTCATCCAATCTCATTGCTATCTCCAAAGCTTCAGCTTGGGTGGAAAGCTTTTGTTGTGACAATGTTGTCCTTAAATTCATTATTAATGATGCTACAAACCATGCACGGTGATGTCCATCCCTCAAGGTCATGTTGGCTTCACGAATCGTACTCTTCAGTCTATGGTCTAGATCCCAAGGGGTCTCGTTGGAAGTATCGCAATTTCATTCAACCTGATAATTGATTGTGTCTCTGATTTTGGCCTACTAAATTCCCTATTCAGTACGACCTGGATTTCTGTGATTCCTGTGTTTGGATGGTCCTTAGAATGCTTAATGTACCATGTTAGCACGTAATCCCGCAACGTGCTTACCAATGTAGACTTCTTTATATTGTCATCCATGACTCCTTGTTCTTTCCTTACCACCCTTACCACGAACCAAAATTTTTTTAGATCTTTGTTCTCTACTCCTTTGAATACTTGTAGTTTGATCACGCTCGCCATACTGAACTATGGTGGTGGCAAAGGTGGGGTGGGTGGAGATGGAGGTGAAGATGGTGAGATGGGTGGCAGTGTAGGTGGAGGTGGTAAGCATGGAATTCATTGCCTTATGAGACTGATTGCGCTTCTTGGTGAAACTTTCATGATCTCTTCCTCGCTTTCTTGCAAGGGTGAAATTAAGGGACTAGTTTCTAATTCTTCACTACTTCTGTTTCTATAGATCTTCCCACTTCACATAGTCCCAAACATTAACTTATTTGCATAACCCACTTTTCACATAATAGCATTTTAATCCAAGTGTTCAAAGATTTAATATACTTACCTCATGGTCCTTTGAAGAAGCATCATTCCACCTCACTGTAGCTGATGGTCATATCTACCGTGAACTCTGTGATAAATCCTCCTATAATTCGATCGAGCCAATGGTCCACAACTCGTGCGATATTATGTTCTGACACTTCTATTTTGAGCACTAATTTTGGAGTCCACATGATTGGTTTGTCGACTGTACACCTTCCCTGACTGTCTGTTAGCTTTGCGATCTACTCATACAGTTCAAAAGGAAAGGATGCTAAGAAAGTTTCATGGATTTTCATATATAAGTAGTGATCCAACCACTGTTCCTTAGATACTTGTGGATTCCTGTTTTCCCATGCCGTGAACTCGTGAACCTTCTTGTCCAACCACACTTCAATTTCTCTCTTTGTTGCATTCCAATGACACAACATCAGACATCCCTTATGTAGATAACGGTCCTGGAAACGAAACCATTTGTTAGCTTGTAGGGGCTTGACCTAGGTTCAAAGGTGATTTAGCCAAACAAATCCTCGTACTACTGGCCCTTTTGGCAACGGTCCAGTGAGTACAGACTGAGGTCTCACCTGAAGTAGTATAGGAGGGTGCTAGAACCAGGTTTCCAGACCCTAGAGATGTCTAATGATTTTAGGTGGTCTATGGTTTGACCCTGCACATATGTCGCTATGCACACCTATTAGTACCTCGCAGCCTGCCATGCTACCTTCACACAACCCTACTCGGGGCCTGATCCATGTTATTACCCAATTCATTACTATTAACATGGTATTAATTGACCACTTAGCTTATCTGTGTGTGTCTAGTTATACTTAATAGTGTTCAGCATTCATATAAGTTCATGCAATAAATAAAATAGTACAATTGCATATGGTATCAAACAGGAAATAACACAAGAACAGATATACAAGATTTGGAATAAAAATTCTCTTTATTGTTATTCTTCCTTAGTTACAGACTTGAATCCGCCCTGTTAACTCAGATGTAGGGATCCACGCACTTAGCTACAGAGCCTTTTCCTCCTACTACGACCTGAGGCACCTAGACTCTTACTCTATGCTCGCTATCTTCTAGACCCTATCCCGTCTTCCTTTTTTTTTCTTTTACAACTTAGAGCCTCGCTCTATTTATACAATCCCATGGTTTGTGGACCATGGGTAGGCCAACACTACATTCCAAATTTAGGGCAGATAACCCCATGGCTCTAACATACAATTTGCACACCGCGCCCGCAATGGGTGGAGTCTTTGCAACAATAGTAGTCAAACTTGGTCTTTGAGCCCGAAAACATGCTGTGGGAGGATTCCATGCCCAACAATAGCCAAGCTCGTTATAGTTGAAGACAAGTTAACCTCGAATTTGGGAGCCAAGGCTCCCTAATTTTAAGGAAGCTATTGGTAGCTTCAATTGTATAAATAAGAAGGCATAGGGCCTCATTAGGATTTAAATTTTTAATGTACCAAAGAGGAAGTTTTGAGTTGACGATATTGACTATCATTCTCATGTTATTTTTGACAATTTGGTGATAATGAAAAGGGTTTCTTTGATCTTGCACTGAGTTGACTCAGAGGACCAAAGCTCTTGGGTTAGGTCCCAACGCTAGCAAAAAAGGTTCCTCTTCTTTTTGTACATGTATCCTTAGATTAGAATCATAGATTAGCTGCTGAAATTATTTTTGTTTTATTTAATTTGCAAGTATTTAAATGATTGGTTATTTTTGTTTCCATTAATTGGATAAGTAGATCAGTGCTATAGTAGGGAAAGAAAATACTTTAGAAAAGCTTGTGATAGTGGCCTCATACTCATATCCCTCATGGGATCATGGTATGAATACCCCACTCTCACAACCCCCAAAACACAATGTTATCTTTTGGTGATTGCATAGCCTAGGGTTCCTTGTTGAGTAGGTCATTGTTCATGATGCCTTAGAAGCACTTGAAATTTTCATCTTTCTTTCTTAAGTTTTTTGTAGATTAGAAATAATTCCATTCCATACAACTTGATCCACTAGTCATCGATAAATCAGTTTCATAAATTCAACTCATTGTTTCCACATTTACATAAAGTTGTGCATAAATGAAGAAATGATTGTGTGTTGTTGCAGGGGCTGCTGATCTATAGGGATAAAACATTCCACCAACTTCATCTAAGTCTTCTCCACCTCTCACCAAACCCTACCAATCATCAATTTGGATTTCTATTTTGTAGCCCATCGTGGACAACCACCTTGAGGAAATCTAACCATCCTAAAGAGTTGGGTTGATGTCGTGGTAGTGTGCACCTTTCCCATACCTTATTCCACCATCATTCACCTTCCCAACACTTCCTTTCACCTTCCCTACCTTCTTATAGGTTTCAACTAGGTTTCCTCTAGTCAACTAGGACATCCTGTAGTAACTACATGAAATCCTGTAGCAACTACAGTGAACCTTGTACCATCCTATTTTGGACTATTTGGCATAAATAATGACTAGAGCCTAGGGTAGGCCCTCAACTTGACCTCCATACCCCTCAATGCTATTTGTGACCAGTTTTCGGATAACTTCCTCCCCTGCAAAATAATTGCTTGATTAGCTTAACATTTACATTTCTAAATTGAAAACCAAAACACTCTTTTATGCAATATTTAGCTAGTTCATGCATATATTAGTCTTAATAATATTAGGATCATTTCCATGCCTACTTAGTCTATATAACTAGATGATAGAATGCAAGGTTAAATTAGGTCTGTTTTGCAAGTAATGTGTGTTAATTCCTAGCTAGGTGATTTCATGTAATTTTCATAGCACTTTCAATTCAGCACTTTCATTTCTTTAACATAGGCAAGCATTTAAAAGTAGCTTTACATTCAATGTCAGTAGTCACCCTCCTTATATTAAATAAAAGGTTGGTTTGAAAATCCCTAGTGGTCTATCGCCCCGATTGAGAAGTGACAAGAGTAGACTGTTGCATCTGCTGTGCATATAGCACTGTCACCTCCAAGTTTGTATGAGCCTCATGTTGATAAAGTAAAGTTGGTTTCCCTAGGAGTTGCAACATCCTTGCTGCAATACTAGGGCTCACCATGTTTTGGTGCCATTTCTAGGGAGGTGTCTAGGTAGATGTGATTTTTTCTTTCCTTTCAATTTACCATTTAGTAAATAAATGCAATTCATGTTTTCCTTTTGTTTTTATTCAATAGATAGTTGCAATTTTTGCTTTCTTTCCATTCTGCAAGTAGTTCAATTCAACAAGTATTTGAAACATTTTCTTTCTTTCCATTCTGCAAGTATTTCCCTTCAACAAGTAGTTGCAAATTCTACTTTCTTTCCATTCTGCAAGTAGTTATGAAAACACCCTAAAAAAGGGAAAACAATAAATTCCTTTCATGCCTCATAGGAGTAGATACAACTTAGGAAAAAAAATTCCAAATACCCCCACACCATCTAACATCTAACATTTCCTCTTCTTCGGTGGTTGTGAGATAGAGGAACCATCAATAGAACAGTCAGAGATCTTTGAAGAGCCTACTGGGGGAGAAGAAGAAACCATTACACCAACCTACACCATGGCTAAAAATAGAAATGGGATTGAAAACAAAATTAGTGCTGAAAACATAACTAAGGGTTCTTTTCCCATCAGAGAAACTAATGGAGATTCCAGGATGAAAAACATAAGTCCCTCCACCCTTCCTCACTTCCATTGATTAACCTCAGAGGACCTTGATTCCTTTTTTTTGAGTTAGTTTTCATATGCAAAAGTTATGATAATGACTAGAAGTTGAAATTGTTCCCATCCACCCTTAAGGATGCAACCTTGCACTGGTTCATGGGTTTACTTGGGGACAATATCATTGCCAAGGCTCAAATGAAACAAGCCTTCAATAATAAGTACAATGATTATTGTAGGTCCAAAGACACCAAAGAGGAAATATTTAGAATTCCCTTGGGACATGATGGGTCTTTAGAGGATTATGAGGAAAGGTTCCAACTCCTGAATCCCCTCTCGATCCTGAATCACTCAAGCAAGTCCTTCTTAGAGGGATCAAGGAAGATCTCCTAGAAACCCTAAACATGTTGTGAGGAGGGGAAATCTACCAATTATCTTATGATGATATCAATATAGTTTTCAAAAATCATTTTAGGTCAGCCAGAAAGAAGGGTAGGGCTAGTCAAGTTTTCTCTAGTTCATCCTCCTCCAACACATCAATCAAAAGTGAAATTGGAAACATGTTGGAATACTTTAAGAGTGAAATGTTGCATACCCTTGATTTGCAAATGGACACCATGCAGATCAAGAGGAAGAAGGAAGAATCATAAAGAGCCTTAGCCATATTTTTCCCTAGATGCACTAGGATGCACCCTAGAAATGAATGTCCATTGAATCTTATAGAGATATGCTCAGTCTGTGAGGAGAACCACTCCACAGAAAAGTGCCCTTCTTTGTCTAGATTGAAAGTTGTGTATAAATGAACTAAAGGTGTGATTAAACAACTCTACTATATCAACCAAAGGAGGTATCAAGGACCTCGATCATACCAGCAAGGCATACAAGGGGTGTCTTATTCATATTACAACCCTAACCTGAATGAATCCATTCCCCCTTGGTGTCCTCTTGCTCATCCTTCACGGTCCACACCTTCTCCCTAGTCTTTCGCACCTCAATATGATTCCAAGCCTGCCAATTAATCATTTTAGCCATATGTTCCCCCACAAAATTAGTGGAATATACCACCAGAAGGGTGGAGGCCCCCATACAACTAATATCCAGCCTTTCTACCTCCACCTCCATCTCAACCACAACTGCTTCATCCTGCTCCACCTAAGCAACCTCAGATACCTGCTCAGCCAAATCTGAATAGGAACAACAAACAAGCATAACATGTCTATAGTGGAGAGACATCCTACCCTGCCTATGCTGTGGAACTCCAAGAAATCAACCTCAGGTCTAGAAGAGTTATTCTAGATAAGAAACCTCCATCTCCACCTAAGTAGCTTGAAGAGGAAAAGGAGGAGAGTATTCCTCAAGCCAATCCACCTTGTTTTCCTAAAAGATTAATCTATCCTATCCATCATACCCCAGAAGAAACTGAACTTCTAGGTGAATTGAAAAGGTTGTGTGTTAAAATCCCACTCCTCCAAACTATCAAGGATGTCCCCATTTATAACAAGTTAATCAAGGAGAAATGCTTCAAACATCTTGGGAGGTGAAATAAAGACACCCCTACCATTAATGTCATTGGAAAAATGTTTGAATTAATGTTGGGGTGAGTGATTTTCCTGAAGTATCTAGACCCTGGAATTCCTATGGTAGATGTGCACATCGATGGTATCATTATCCTCCATAGATTGATTGATCTTGAGGTTTCCATCAATATGATGACTAAGGATTCTATCCTTAAACTGAATCTCCAAGGATCATTAAGGAATATCACACCAATCTTGTATCTTGTAAACAGATCCACAATAGCTCCTGAGGGGGTTGTTGAGGATGTGATGGTCTCGATTGATTCCTAGGAATACCCTCCTAACTTCTTAGTTCTCCAGCCTAAGGCCAAGTTTAATGGTTATCCTCTCATCCTTGGAAGACCATGGGTAGCCACACAATGATGCTTACATAAGTAGCAGGGTTGGGAATATGAACATTATAAATGGGCATTTGTCCAAACAATTGGTCTTGGACCCTCCTGCTGAACCATCTCTAGAGCATGACATACCTTTACGGTTAGAAGAGGAGGAAGAAAATGAAGTATACTCTGCCACCTATTACCAAGTCTGTACCCTAGATGCTGCTATAGGAGGGGGGAAGCCTGATGAAGACAAACTGATTAATCAAATCTTCCAGAATTGACCCCCCAATACATGTCACTTGATGAGTTAGTAAAGAAAGTTGAAGGTAACCCTTAGACTAATTTTTTCGTAGATGAATCAAGTCCTACACGTCAATATGATAGAATTTGGTCCAGAAAGAACACTGAAAATCAACCCCTCTCTGCACATGAGAAAAAGGAGTTATGTGACATGCTAAGAGATCATCTAGATGCCTTTTCTTGGAGTTATAAGGAAATGAAGAGAGTGTACCCTTAGGTGTGTACTCACCACATTTACATCAAGGAATGTTGCAAGCCAATGCACCAACCTCAAAGGATAATGAACCCAATCCTCAAAGATATAGCTAAAGAAGAATGACAAAAGTTGTTGGATGTAGGGTTCATTTACCCCATCTCAGATAGTGAGTGGGTGTCTCCTCTGGTTTTGGTCCCAAAGAATAATGGAAAATGGAGGATTTATGTGGACTACAGAGAGCTAAACAAAGCCACCAAAAAAGACCATTTCCCTCTACATTTCATTGAGCAAGTCTTGGATGGTATTGCAGGAAATAAGTTCTTCTCTTTCTTGGATGGATTCAGTGGTTACGATCAGATCCAGATCAGCCTAGACGACCATGATAAAACCACCTTGACTTGTACTCGAGGTACCTTTTCTTATAGGGTCCTTTCTTTTTAATTATTTAATTCCCCTACCACTTTTAAACGGGGCGTCCTAAGCATCTTTGCGGAGCTATTCTGAGACTTTGTAGAAATTTAAATGGATGATTTCACTCCCTATGGGTGTGATTTCCTAGAGGCTCTCTCTAACTTGGGGAAAGTATTAAAAAAATGCATTGAAATGAACTTATCCCTTAGTCTTGAGAAGTGTGAGTTCTTGATGAATGCAGGGACTATTCTAGGTCAGTCAATATCCCAGGAAGGATTGCAAGTCGACCCAAATAAAATTGCTATCATAAAGGGGGTCCCTATTCCTAACAATGTAAAATTTGAAATGAGAACTCATACTGTTACCCATTTTGTAGGGATAGCAAGAAAGTGACCCGGTTTTGAAAAGTGGTGATGCAGAACACGTGTTTTTTAGAACATAGTTTTTAGCACTATAATTTTTTTATGTATATTGTGTTTTAAAATGGTAATGTTTTTTATGCTAATTTAAAAAAGTGATAATTCTACACCAGGCCCTTTTTTAAAAGGTTTTTTTTATCCTTTTATTTTCTAAAGCACTGAAATGTAAATATTATTTTTAACTTTTTAATAATTTTTGTGAAGTGTCGTTTTTCTTATATTTTTTTTTTTATTTTTTTGTAGTGAGGTTTTTATTGTTTTGCATTTTTATATAGAAGGTCGATATTTGAAATTTCAATATTCCACATATTATACATCGTTAATAATGTTTTCAATTCCACATTGAAATAATTGTTTCTAAAAAAATAATTTTTAAACAATAGAACAAAAAAAAACATTTTAAATAATATAACTAAAAAAACTACACGTTTTGATAATTTTTGTTATTAATGACATTCCAATCAAATATATTATATGAAAATTTCTAAAACTAAAATGGTTTAATAATTAGTTTTATAATGGAATTTCATGTCAAAAAAATAATAATAATTATATTTTATTTCAAAAAATAATGATTAACTTAAAAAACTAATGCGAATAATTTTATTAACAAATATATTGAAATGCATAACAACCTTAATTGAGGTGTTATACCTTCTCAAATTAAAATGTCAAAATTCAAAACATATAACAAGATACAACTACTATAATAGTTACAAAATGAGCTTTATTATACAAGCATAGCTTAAATTTAATCAACAATGTCACGTAATCCAAACTCTTCGTCCTCTAGAGTTTCATCAGTGTGTTCTTCCACAATATTTTCTGCTTCCTTTTGCTCATCTTCCTCTTCTAATGGATCTTTGATGTCTGCGAATCTCCCAATGTATGTCTTTCAAAACATTTCATGTAATGGTGGTTGGGGTTCCTTTTCCTTTTTTGCCACACGTGATTCACTAAAGTCCCCTTTCTTCAACCCAATTTCTTGCATTGCATATGGAAGAAATTGAAGAGCATTAATTCTTTGCTGAATGAAACTGCACTGTACTAGATCTTTTTCAATTGCAATGCAATTTCTTCCTTTTTGAAGGCAACATGCTAGTGTTGTACCTAATTATCAAGCACAAAAGAAATAATGAAGTAAATTTAGTACAATGACATATTAATTAAAAAATAACATATTGAAATTCAATTCCATATAATAAAACTTACCTGAGCCAAAAAATAAATATAGAACCCAATCTCCTTCATTTGAACATATGTCTAGAAGATACTTAATCAATAATTGTGGTTTTTTATAAATGTTAACTATCTCTCCTTTTGCTTCGTTGTCTTCATATGTTAGTTTTCTCACAACAACATCATAATTCAGTATTTGGCTATGACTCTTTCCTTCTACCCGATTAAAAATCATAGACATATAGCTATCATCTTTTGCTCAACTATCAATATGAATGAACTCACAATCATTTATAAATTGTTCATCTTCATGTTAAGAAGATTTGAATTTTGCCTGTAACATGAAATAGTAAAAGTTCAATTAACTTGTACATAAATTAATTTTTCAACATTAATAAAATATACATTTTAAACGTCTTACCATGTAAGATGCATCCTTGAATTTGCTTTCCCCTTAAAGCTTGACAATATCATTGCCAATTTTGTGTCTGAATGAAATGTCACAAATCTACAAAATGGTGATGATGTGACATCTACAAATCTCGCAACCACTTTACTAAGAGCTTGATAAGTATAAGGGTCACTATGATAGTCAATGTTTGGAATATTGAAACCATGGGGAATATATGTAATAATTAGGGCATAATCCCTTTTAGATATGAGTTTAGCAATGTCTTCACAGTCACCTTGTATTACTTGATATTGAATAGTGTCTAGTCCATTCCAAATGAAATGAGCAAGAGTATGATCAAGTCAACATTCTTAATACATTGCTTCCTTAGTATTTCGATCTTTATTTTTTCAAGAAAGGCTTTGAAACTATTTGGTGCTCCATTATCATCCTTCTTCATCTTTTATAAAATAAACAAATATATGTGTAAGTTATAAATTAAAAATAGTACATAGATGAATAAAAATGAGTGTATAAATCAAGATACCTTTTTAAATGCAAGATAAAAAACTTTTAATGTTGATGTAGAATTTGAATCTAGATAGTTGCGTACAACATCATCCGAACTATCTTCATTCAACAATTTAACCATTTGTTCTTGGATTTTCATGTAAACTTTATGACTGCATAGATAAAGTAACAAAAGTTAATATAATGATATGTATAACAAATACTACCAAGAACAACATGTTTTATTTAGAAGAAAATTATAATCTAGAAATAAATAAAAATAATTCAAGAAACTTACTTTTGAAATTCCTTAGGCATTTCCTCCAATGATAATTCCCCTGACCTCGCATGAGATAATATTGTTTTGACAATTTTCTCATCTTTCACTCCTTGCATTGCTCTCCAAGGTGTGACAGTCATATCTTCTGGAAGCTGCTTCATTTCAGGAGCTGATTTACTGCTGCTACATATCAATGGCTTAAACTTTTTGACCTTCTGGTTTTTAATACCAATGTTTTCCCACATTCTAAAAATCTCATCAATCAACTTCCAAACATCTCCAATTCTAAATTCCAATTGGAAAATGTTATCAACACCTTTGAATAAATCATTGATTTTGTTGCCTTTTGCACCTTTTAAATTGGTTTTCTCTTCAATTTGATAGCCTATGTCCATACACCGTTCAGTTTGGAAATCTACAATAACATTTATCCTATCCCCACCACATTTTTCTTGAAATTCACTATGAATAAATCTAACCCTTTGGATGAAATTCATAGACATCCTATATTCATTATCTGAATTATGATTCCATGCCACTAACTTTTCTTCTGTATCTAATAAACCAACATAAATGATACATTTCATTGTTTCAAAATGTGGGTTATTAGGATATTCCTCCATCAATTGTCTTTGACCTTCTATAAAATGGTTCCCCCCAACCACATAATAATTGTATTCAAAACATTTTGACTTATCAAATGCTTCTTTATTTGGAACTTGAAGTGGATCAACAAGAAGCACATAACTAACCACATGAGCATATGGATTGTACCTCATCAATGTCTTCAAGTTGTGAACATGCAAATGATGTGGCTTTCTGACTTGATATTGACATTTTCCTTCACTTTCCATATAGGTTTGTCTAACATTAAGCTGAAATGTACGACCACCATCAATTAAGTTTCTCTTTGTCAAATTATGTCGAATGGCATTTTGTTTTGTCTTGATAATGCCATCCTCTAAATCAACTCCTGGTGTAATGATTCCTTTGCTTTCTTTTGAAGATTCACTAGGTTCTTGATTGCTAGTAATGACTACTTCAAAATCTTCAACTTTACTTTTCTTCATCATAACATTCTCAACAGATTTATTCTTGGGCATTGTTACTTTTGGTCTTTTACCACTCTTCTCAGTTCCAATGTCATCTTCAATAACGGCAACATATGCTTCATTGTCAGTTTCAACTTCATCGTCCTCAAAAGTAACTTGTCTACCCTTGCTAGATTTATCCACTAGAGTCATTTTTCTGATCCTTTGGATGTAGTTTTGTAGCATCATCAATTACTACATTTTGCTTGTTTTCCACATCTTCTTCTGACACTGAGTAAAAACTGTTGACAACTTTCATGATATCATACTCTATGAAATGAATTCCTTCCAACCTAATTAAACAACTTTCAACAAAATTTTGCCAAACAAAATATCATATGTCAATAAAAACAAAGCTAAAAAATATAGCGAGAAGCTTTCAAAAACGCAAAATACAAATATAAATAACAATACTTACGATGTTTTGTTTCATCTCATTTACAATTTGTTTACACAACTTTCTAGATACCTCTCTCATGTCATACAATGAACATGATAGTCGGTATTTAATCATTTCATGTGACTTGGGAGCTTTTGTAAATATGTAAAAAACTTCAGTGTCTGGTACTGAACACATATCTATGACTCTTCCTATCACCTCATAAATTCCATTATCATTCGGTATATCAATATATAAATATATATTCACATTTTGGCTTTCTCTTTCTTTCACATATCATATTCTTGATGGACATTTCACCTCTTTTGAATTCTTCAAGTATGAAATCATATTCTTATCATTTGAGGCACTTGAAATATTTGTATCCATGAGCTCAGGTGGAGTTTGTTCACCAATGTTTTTTGAAGATACACCTTTAAGAGTCTTTGGTCCAGAAATATTCGCATAAATCTTCTTTGGTGCCATTTTCCTAAAAAATAGAAGCACATAGATCAGTAAATAATAAAAACAAATTAACACATAGATCAGTAAATAATAAAAATAAATTAACAACGAAATTATATCATAAATTTTTAATTTGTATAATTAGATAATTGAAATTAAAAAAATATTAACACTAAGAAAATTGCCTGCCACCCCGTGGGCAAGTAGGCCACTGGGGTGGTGCAGGGGGAGGTTGTGGCAACAACTCCTACCATTTCTCCCCACATTGATCTCCTTCTCTATCTCTAATCTACACCTCAAGGGGAAGGCTGACGAGTAGATTGAAGACAAAGAAGGAGATCAATGGGGCGAGAAATGGTAGGAGTTATTGCCACAACCTCCCCTCACACCACCATGGTGGCCCGCCCGTCCATGTAGAGGCCGCCAGGGTGGTACGGGGGGCTGCCACAGCCTTCCCCCTACATCACTTAGATGGCTTGTTGGGCGAGGTGGCATGAGGGGGGCTATGGCAACAACTTCTACCATTTCTCCTGATATTGATCTCCTTCTCCGTCTTCAATCTACCCTTCATCATCCCCCTTGAGGGGTAGATTGAAGAAGGGGAAGGAGATCAATATTAGGAGAAATGGTAGAAGCCCCTCGACACCACCTCGCTCGTCCGTGGAGTGGTGGCCAATTCTGAGAATTGCCCAACCCCCGTGGGTGGACGGGCAGGCCGCCATGGTGGCACAGGATAGGGTTGCAACAGCTCCACACCGCACCACCCCGGCAGCCCGTCCACCCCCCTGGGGGTTGTTGCGTGATTCTTGAAATTGCCTAGCCACCCCTAGCGGGCGGTTGGGTGGGTGGGCATTGGGCAGGTGGGTGGGCGAGTAGGTAGGCATTGGGCAGACGAGCGAGTGGGCTAGCAGGTGAGTGGGTGGGTGAGCGGGTGGGCGTTGGGCAGGCGAGTGGGTAGGTAGATGGGTGAGAAACCCCGTGGGCTGGGCGTTAGGGGAGGTGAGCAGTGGTGGGTGCTAGGGGTGGTGGACCAGTGGGCGGGTGGGTGGGCGGGGTAGGTGGCAGTGGCGAGCAGTGGCAGGTGGGTGGGCGGGCAACCCTACAGGTGTGTTGCGAAGTCGGTGAGCGGGTAGTGGGAATTGGTGGTGAATGGTCACTGAGCAGGTGAGTTCGGTTAGGTGGGGCACTGATGGGTTAGGTGGACGCGAACATGTGGTACGGGTGGGCAGCGGGGCGGGCGGTGAGTGCCGAGTAAGTGGCGGGTGGGTGTCGGCGTGCGGAATGCAACCCCATGGTGGGCGCTATGCAGGAGCAGGTGGCGTCAGGTTGGGTCCATGCTGGGCGGCGGGATGTGTGGCGGGCAGGCAACCCACAGGTGTGGGCATTGGGCCAGGCGGAGAGCGGGTGGGCACCCAATGGGTGGCTGGTTGGGTGGGGGCAGAGCAGGAGGGTGGGTGGGAAGGTGAGCAACCCCACATGTGGGCGTCAGGTGGGTGCGTGCCTAGTGGGTGGGCAGACGAGTGGGCGCCAGGTGGGCTGGCCGGCTAGCAACCCCACGGGTGGGCTGGCGGGCGGGCAACTCCACAGGTGGGCACCAGGCGAGCGAGTGGGTGAGTGGGCAAGAAGGGAATCGCCCAACCCCTGTGGTGGGTGGGTGAGCCACCAGGGTGGTACGATGTGGAGCTACCGCAACCCCACCCTGCACCACCATGGTGGCCCGCCAGTCTGCTCGTGGGGGTTGGGTGATTCTCGAAATATCCCACCACTCTGCGAACGGGCGGGGTGGTGTCGGGGGCCTTCTACCGTTTCTCCTGATATTGATCTCCTTCTCCATTTTTAATCTACCCCTCAAGGGGGATGCTGAGGGGCCCACCTCGACTATGGCACCCACCCCGTGCCACCCTGGTGGCCCTCTCACCCAGTTGTGGGGGTAGGGCGATTCCGAGAATTGCCCAAACCCTGCGGCCGAGCGGGTGGACCATCGGGGTGGCACAGGGTGGGCCTATGCACCCGCCCACCCACCTACCCGCCCACCCATGTGGCACCCACCCACCCGCTCGCTTGCTCAACACC
>APFE030884186.1:0-11773 GCA_000404065.3 Pinus taeda | reverse complement strand
CCTATTTGATTTCTTGCACTAAATGCATTGATTTCAGTGTAGATGGTGATTTCTAATCCTATTTGATTTCTTGCACTATATGCATTAATTTCAATGTAGATGTTGATTTCTAATCCTATTTGATTGCTTGCACTAAATGCATTGATTTCAGTGTAGATGGTGATTTTTAATCCTATTTGATTTCTTGCACTAGATGCATTAATTTCAATGTAGATGTTGATTTCTAATTATATTTGGTTGCTTGCACTAGATGCATTGATTTCAGTGTAGATGATTTCTAATCTTATTTGAGTGCATGCACTAAATGCATTGATTTCAGTGTAGATGGTGATTTCTAATCCTATTTGATTGCTTCCACTAGATGCATTGATTTCAGTGTATATGGTGGTTTCTAATCTTATTTGCTTACTTGTACTCGATGCATTTATTTTAATGTAGATGTTGATTCCTAATCCTATTTGATTACTTGCATTAGATGCATTGATTTCATTGTAGATGTTGTTTTCTAATCTTATTTGATTTCTTGCATTAGATGCATTTATTTGAATGTATATGTTGATTTCTGATTTGATGTAATTGGATGTATGATGGTACATTAATTTTAAAGTGATTGGATTAATAGTGTGCATTGATTTCATTGTAAGCGCAAAAAATTACTGACAATGTACATTGATTTTTGTGTTATCGTAATTCAACCTATTAATATTGGAGAGAAAAGAGAGACAATGTATGATGTTTACTACAACAACTCGAGCTAAATATTTAAATGGTTTACGATTTCAACTATCCTTTTCATATAATCGATATGAAAATATGACAAAACTAACAAGGGTGACAATAAGAATAGTAGAAGAAAATAGTTTGAGATCGATCACAATGAAGACTATTTGTAATTGACTACATTTATATTATTCACATTTTCTATCATTCAACACTATTATATTGTCACTTTGCATTCAAAAAAATTATTTCATCAATTTTCATCATTAAAGTTATTGACAGTATTTATCACTAAGAAAATTTAAAATTAAAATGACCAGATAAATCTCAGGCATATTTAAGATGGTTTTATCAGTATTAGATGTATTTACATATTATTGATAAAATTAATCATATGTTCCATAGATTTTTCTTGGCCGCACACGACTAAAACTAGCCTAGATCCATCTTAACTCTGGATCTATCAAGTGCCGAGAGGGATCAAATCTCTCAAGGTGAAAACCTTTCCTGTTTGCAGCTTGAGATATTTGATCCCTCTTGATGCTTGATAGATTCAGAGTTAAGATGGATCTAGGCTAGTGTAGACATGTTCCGCACTTATTTCCAAAGTTTCACACACTATCGCACAAGTGTCGTCATTGTTGTTGCAAAGTAGATATTTAGTGTCGCACTTGGAATGGGTTGTCGCAATGTTGTTGCATTGAGTAAATTATGTTGTTCGTTTTTCCTGAGTGTTTTGTGTTGTGTCATCAAGTGAACTAAGTGTGTGATCATGTTCAAGTCTTGCTTTTATTCAACTTCCTAATCCAACACTTTGTGAAATTTGGAAAAAACTCTCGACTGGGCCACCCAACTTCATCCAACCCTCTTGAACTGTGCACTGCGTAGTCTCAGTCCTCAAGCAACAACCTTGTCTCTTGGCATTGTGCAATGCGTAGTATTTGCCTCCCAAAACTACGCATTTCGCAACCTTAGTACTCAAGCCCAACCCCTGAGTCCCAAAATTGTGCAATCTTTCTCTCCGGCCAACCCAACATTGTGCATTGCACAGTCTCAGTCCTCAAGCCTTAATCTTAAGCTCTTGAACTATCCAACTACGCAATCACCTAGCCTCATGTCCTTCCAGTACTACAAATTTCATAATTTCAATGCTCAACCCCACACCTTGGCCTCCAAAACTGCACAATTCAGGCCTCCAACCTAGCCCCAACTATACATTGCACAGCCTTTGAGCTCAAGCCCAGCTCTTGAGCTCCTAAGCTACATAATTTCATAAACACCAGGTTTTCTCTATCTTCCAGAACTGCGCATTTGGCTGAACAGTGCAAAACCCCTCACCTGACTCACTAAGTCCCAAAATTGTGCAGTCTTCCTACCCAGTCCAGCCTGAAATATAGATTGTGCAGTCTCAAGGCTCAAGATTCACCCTTGACTACCTGAGATGCGCGATTATGCAGTCACTGAGTCTCTTCCTCGCCCTGTAACTCAGTTCTGGCTTAGTCATTGGATCAACATGCATAATCTGAGACTAAGGATTTATTAGATTCATGTCGTCTTGTCATGAGTGTATTGCAGATGCAGGTGCTCTATTATGTTATGGCAAGATGATGAAGAAAGAGATGGAGAAGGAGAACATGCTAGAAGACACATATGGATTTGAAGAGATAAGATTATCATCAGATGAGAAGATGAAGGAACACTAGATTACAGCAAAATATCAAAGATCAGGATCACATGAATACTCCATCTGATTCACAACCCTTTAGAGGGTGGATATGAAGAACAAAGCATATCTCTCATGAATATGAAGCAATTCACATCTTTTGTTAAAGACAAAGGAGCAACAAAGAATGGCTTAACATTGCCATGTCATCATGCAGTCCCTGGCAGTAGTGTTATGTCATGTCTTATCACGAGTGGTCATATGCCACATCGTTTTGGGGGATTATGTAATTATCTATTCAAAATGTATTGTAAAGTGGAAGTCCAAAGACATGGAAAGAAAATAAAGAGTCATGTAAAGTTGAAAAGTCATAAGAAATCAAATAGTGATGAGAGTAGTCAAAGAGTCACAAGGGAGGTGAAGCATCACCCCATTGGTTATATATACACCCTCATTGTATGATCAAATGACTTTTTCACCTTGGTTCCTCTCACAAGGCATTAGAGAGAAAAGCTAGTTCTTTTGGGGAGAAAGGAGTGGCTCCAATGCTTCACTATCGGGGCTAGTGGTGTTCATTGTATACATGTGTCTTGTGACTTTTACTTAATACTTGAAGCCTGATGGCCAACACATTTTCATGCATGGATTGTGAATATTTGTAAGATTGTTCTATGAATATTTATGGTTCGTGTTTGCTTTCACATGTACTAAAGTAGTTGATTTATTTTGTTTATTTTAGTGCTTATCTAATTGAGAATGTGATGTAATGGTTGTTATAATTGTTGCATCCTTGTGGACTAAACCACTGGATGTTAAACAAATATTTTTTGTTTATAATGGTTGCAATGACCATCGCATCTTTTTGGACTATTCTACTAGATGTTAGATGGATATCTTTTGTGTGTGTGTCTACTAGGGTGGTACTATTACCTCTCTCCTAGAAGTGCACTTCATTTCCCTCCATAGTAGAAGAATCTTGACACACATACAATCGAAAACTCACCAAGCATACTTACTTGTTGATCTGAGATCACATGTGCATAACTCTCTTTTGTTGAACTTTGTAGACAAGGAAAACCTATAAGAATATATGGTTGTCGAGTCGATATCTCGAATGGGGCTCCTATTCCAAATAGTGTGAACTCTAATTAGGACTTCACATCGGGGAGACCCCCTTGGTTAACATATTTCCAACATCGTCAACAAAATGGCACTAGAAGGAGGGCTAGAAGACAAGTTGTGCCCGTTGAGTCTCATTTGAATCTCTTATTCAAAATGTCTCTTCCCCAAATCATAATACCAAGATGTTTTTCTAAAGAGCTTAATCTTACCATCCCTACGGAAGTTATTCATAATTTGTCCCAATTTAAGCTTGATGGTGAGGGTGAACTAACTCTTCGTGAAAATTTGTTTCAAGTTGTTCATTTTTTCCTTTCTAATGGAATACATTGTAAGGATGTCATGGCTATATTACTCACCTTCACATTTGAAGGTCGTGTTAATCGATGGTGTCGTAAATTACCCACTAATTTTGTCCATTAATTCGGCCAGCTTGTAAAGGAGCTTCATAAACAATTTGACAGATATGATTACCTGGGTGTTCTCAAAATAATTAATCAACTAAGAATGAAGCCTAATGAATCAGTTGAGGATTTTTCCGATCAATTCCTTCACCTTTGTTATGAATTTTCAGGAGAAGATACAGATTGGGATTTCTCTAAACGAAAGTTTAAGCATTTGGTTCACATCTCTTTGCACGGTGAGTTTGAACCCCCTGATGTCTCTACTTCCCCATATTTTGTAAATCATGAAGCACCTCTAATTTCAAAGGAGGAAGTTACTACTCCTTTTGTTCCTTGTCCTCCTCCTTTTCTAGTTTCGATGTGGTTGCCTCCTTACGATGAAAATAAAGTTGGGAAATCTGCAAATCAAATTCCTAATCCATCTCTTCATCCTTCTTTCACTTTTCATCATTCAAATCTAATGAAGGAAACCCTGGAATGGCTCATGGAGCCTAGGGTGAAGGCTAATCCGTTCATTCCTCAAGATGTCATTAGCACTCTAAACAACAATCTTGAATCTCGTTCCATTGAAAGTGTTACTTCTTTAAGGGACATTTTTCATCCTATATCATCTACATGTTATGACTTTGTGTATCATGGTGTGTTTGATCAATCTACTCCACCCGCTAGCTCTTCATACTCTCTTGATTTTCCAATTGTTAGTTCATATTACGATCAAATACGAGGAAATCATGTTACATTGGTAGGGGAGGAGGAAAGTGAAGAGACTCTTGATCTCTCTTCCCTTTCTCAAATTCCCCCATGTCAAGATGATGCACTTCCATTTTTGGATGAATTTCAATCTGATAATTTGGGTACTAAATCAAATGCAATCAATTCTTCCAATCAATCCGCAGTCTTGGGAAACAATCATTCTGATGGTGATGAATTTGTTGATGTATCTAATGACAAATTTCCAAGTGTGCCATCTAAGCTTTCAGTCTCTCCATAAGATTTTATTTCAAAATATTTAGATTTAGAGCATGATTCAGTCAAAGAATATGCTTTTATCGATATTTCCTCATCTCAATATCCCTTGTGCTCTACCATTTGCAATGCATCTACTTGCGACGAAGATGCCCCATGCTCTTCGAATTCTTTATCCGATGAATCAACTTCTCAATTGGCACAAGGTGGTGGGATTATCCACGATGAAAAGGAAAACAATCAAATCATTGAGCACTCTTTCCTTCCCTCATCATTTCTTTTCTTGCACGAAGATAACTCTTCAAATTAACTTGCTTATGGAATTCTTCTTATTCATACATCTTCATATTTGCGATCAGAAAAATCTGTCAATTTGAGTAACCTGATTGTTGAAGTTGTAGAATTTGGTCAAATTAATAATAGAGATGGCTACCATCCGGTGAGAAGTGGTCTTATTGAAACCAGTGGTACCATCTATCCTCACACCATGCATGATTTGATTCAATCTTCAGGATATAATTTTACAATCCTTGAAAGTTCGAATACTTGTTAGGAAGTCGAGGCACTTCAACTTTCGTTGATAGTTGTTAGAAAATTATATATTTCAAAGCAATGGAACACATAAAATATTACAGAAACACAAACACTGAAAATGCATAAAACAAGAGAGACACAATTATACGTGGTTCACCCAATTTGGGCTACATCCACGGAGAAACAACCAATCCTTCCTTTATATTATCCAGCAAAATGAAGAGATACAACCTACAACAAATCCGTTGTAATTTCCTCTTCATTCTCACACAATTTCCTCTCTCTTTTGTCGCTTAGAATACACATTTAGATAGTCGCAATATGATTCCCTCGTATATAACGAGGGGTTGCCTTCTAAGGGAAAAACCCTAAATTAAACACAACTTCTACCCTCAGGTCATCTGCATAATGAACGACTCAGATTGACTATGAAATTAAAACATTTTACAATGAAATTTTACATCTATTTTTAGCTTCAGGGACGTTTCCCCCGAACCCTTGCCAGGGGGGGCTCATAAAAATTGTTGTTGCGCCCCCCCCCCCAAGACCCCCCTGGCAGCAAACAAACGGGCAGTGTTCCCGCCCCATTGTGAACTGGGGTCCAATGCGGCGATACCTCTGAATAAAGAAGATAATCAAGCTCCACACCCAACAATGGTTATGTCAAGATCTTGTGACTCTAGTAAGCCACCTGAACTAAGTCAGATCTTGTTTCTCTCACACAATCCTTCTCTTTGCATGGTTTCCCTCGATGTAAATTTCTTTTTGAAAGATTTTTGGTATTTTGGATGTAATCTTTCAAACTTTTGAGATTCATTATATGAACGGATTCAAGATTTTATTCCACGTGATTCATCTCCATACAAGGTTATTTTAGTTAATTTGGGTTTCGAATATGTTTCTCTCATAGAGTCATGGAATTCAGAAGTTGATATTTTCAAAGACTATCTTTGGCTGAAGGAATCATGCCTCTCAGATTCATTTCTTAATAATCGACTTTGGTTTTTTATTGTGAATGTTATCTTGCAAATCTTTCCCTTTATCACACCCGAAATCCTCTTGAGAAATAATAAATGCACGAGTTATTACACCAATCAAATTCTTCTCTGTTCATTATGTCCTGACTAGTCTCACGTGTTTTTTGTGCTGACATTCCTTTTAAATTGTTTCGATGATTACGATGCTTGTACAATTTATCACTAGTTATAGGAAAATGGTTTGTCACATTCGACATGTGAGGAAGTTAGTTCTATTATTCAAAGCATTTGAAGTGTTGGTCAAATTGATTTATCTTTGTTAATTACAAGTTGGGAATCTGATGCTCTAATCATCCCATCTGATCATGATTCTATCTTTGATGAATGTCATTTAGCTTATCCTTTTCCCATCTACACATCCAATGAAAATTGTCTTAAACCCTTCGATATTTATGTTTTAACATCGCACTATTCGGGTACTTGTCAAGTAGTTGAGGCACTTCTGAACTCGTTGGTGGTTATGTCAAGTCCTCACTGTCTTGACACGTCTGCTGAACATAATCAGATCTCTTTCTCCTAACAATATTCTCATCATAACCCCATTCCTCTAATTGAAAATTCATCATTTCAAAGCTTTCAAGGTTTTCAAGAGGATTGTCATGAATTTTATGATCCAATCGTTGAATGGTTGGAGAAATCTTGCTTGGCAAGGTCTGTTGCAAATAACAAATTTCTATCTTTCCTCGCGCTTGCTAAGGAGTTTGGTGTAGATAGAGACACATTCGCGAGAAGCTTTCGAGGTTTGTTCAATGATGGTCCTCATCGAAAATGTGAGAATGTAAACTAGTTAGAAGTAGTGGCTATGTCCTATCTTTCTACTGACATGCAAGACCTTCAATTTTTTGTGCAAGTTATTTAGGTTCTTATCTCTTCCGTTACACATTACTGTATATTTGTTTTAATTATTCGTATCTTTGTGTATGCAAGTCAGGAGCAACTAAGGTGGCTACATTGGAAATTTCATTATACGTAACCCTGACCTTCTAGTTGTTTAGGTTAGGAGTAGGCTTAGTTGCATTATAGTTTCCCCTTTCTTGCATCGTCCTGCACTTTCTTTTTGTAGTCTTTCTTTGTTTTCTAACTTTTGTCTCGCGTTCTATTTTGTCTTTGGTTTTGTTCCATTGTTGTGTGTTGTATTTTCTTTCGTTTTGTTTAATAAGACTTGCATGAACGATGTTCCCATTGGCTCAAAATACAATGTGGAAAAATAGAAAAGGACTTTGTGACACTGCAACATTTGGCTAACTCTCCATCCTTCTTCCTTGTCTTGTTTACACGTTTTCGTTAATGATGTTCGTACGGAAAATATGATCCTTGCGTTAGGAAATCCTTGTGTCAAACCATGATATACATGTTTCTTCTGGAAAACCTCATGCCTACACTCGGCCTTTATGTTTCGGTGTTTCCAGGTTGATCCAATCAAGTAGAGAAGGGAAAGGGGAAATCTAAATGAGAAAATCAATATCAGAGGTCTTATATATGATTCTTTGAAGGGAAAACCTCTCCTTATCTCAATAAGTTGGGATACCTCTTCCACCCATGAAATAAATAAGTGTCGATGCACAGTTCTATATAAATAAATAAATAAGGTGAAAGAAGAGAAAGGCTTCCTGCATAGAGAGGTGAAGCAACCAACTCCGTCGGGGTACTATTTAATCTCGCTAGCAGTAGAGCAACGTTTGTGTTCCTGAAGTGACTCCGTCGAGGTACTATCCATGCCTACTAGCAACGAAGCAACACCAAAGATGAAAAAACTACACTCTAAAAATATAAAGCTCGCGAACTTCATTACACTTTCTTGATTTAAAACATATCATGATCACTGACCTTATGTTTGTGTTTAACCGAGTAAAGGAATGAAGTGGACTATGTTTATGCACTGGGTAAATGGAGAAGCCATGGTAATCTAAACAATGAATTAATACCCCCTGAAGAACTAGACCCTGCATGAAATAATTGACCAAGGCAGAGAAGTTTGAGTTTTACCAGTGTGTCGCCAAGTGTTGTTGTTGCGACAAACACCCTCCAAAATTTTTCCTACACTCGAGTTTTGGAGCCTACTTAAGATCTCTCAATCAATCATTCCATATTCACTTCTCGTCCAATTGATGCTTTTGAGCTCCCTTCTTGGATTTGAAGTGTCGAATTCACTTGCTCACACATGCTCAGTCTGTAAAAAGTGCATGATTGCATTCTTTTACGCAAGCTTGAACAAGAATAGCATGGTCCATCAAGGTTGTTCCTGTGCAATGTCCAATCCATATCGACAATTAATGCACACTGACATCGATAGTTTCTCGCTTCTAGCTGCACTTGTACTTCTATTTTGATGAGTTTTGCAAATTGTCGCTTCGTGCACCTTTACTTACACGAGTATCATTTTCATGTTTTCGACTGTCGCTTTCACTTTATTTCCCTTTAATTAGTGTCATTTTTGTGTTATCTCCTTGGCATGTGTTGTTTTCACCATCGTTTGCTCAACGCAAGTGTTGTTCACACTTTTATTTTCATATAGCAAGTGTCGTCCTTTTGGCGTGGGAGTTGTCGCTTATCATAAAGCGGATTTTGGTTTGTTTCAAGGGGAAATATGTGTGATAATGAGTTTTTCTTATCATGTAGATATGTTCCACACTCATTTCCAATGTTTCACGCACTGTCGCAAAGTGTATCTTTAGTGTCGCACTTGGAATGGGTTGTCGCAATGTTGTTGCATTAAAGAAAGTGTGTTATTCATGTGTTCTGAGTGTTCTGTGTTGTGTCATCAAGTGAACTAAGTCTGTGATCATGTTCAAGTCTTTCTTTTATTAAAATTCATCTCACCGATCCAAAACTTAGTCAAAATTGGAAAAAGCTCTCAATTGGGCCACCCAGCTTCATCCAACCCTCCTAAACTGTGCATTACGCAGTCTCAGCCCTAAAGCAACAACCTTGTCTCCTGGAATTGCACAATGTGCAGTCTCTGCCTCCCAGAACCACGCATTTCACAACCTCAGTGCTCAAGTTTAGCCCCTGAGTCCTACAATTGCACAATCTTTCTCTCCATCCAACCCAACACTGCGCATTACACAGTCTCAATCCTCAAGCCTCAGTCTTGAGCTCTTGAACTACACAACTATGCAATCACCTGGCCTCATGTCCTTTTAGTATTACGCATTTTGCAATTTAAATTCTCAGGCCTGAGTCTTGACCTCCAAAACTATACAATTCAACCTTCCATCATGGCCCTAACTACGCATTGCGCAGTCTCAGAGCTCAAGCATAACTCTTTAGCTCCTAAGATGTGTAATTTCGCAATCACCAAGTCTGCTCTACCTTCCAAAATTGTGCAGTTGGCTGAAATAGAGCAAAACCCCTTAGCCCAACTCACTGAGTTCCAAACCTGTGCAATCTTCCTACCCAATCCAGCCTGAACTGCGCATTGCGCAGTATCCAGGCTTAAGCTTCACCCTTGACTACCTGAGATGCACAATTGCACAGCCATTGAGTCTCTTCCTCAGCCTGCAACCTAGTTCCTACTCAGTTAGTGGATCAACATGCATCATTTGCAACTAGGGGTTTGTCGAGTTGATGTCGTCTTGTCATGAGTGGATTGCAAATGCAGGTACTCTATCATGTTATGGCAATATGATGAAGAAGGATATGGAGAAAGGAGGACATGCTAGAAGACACATATGGAGCTGAAGACATAAGATGATCATCAAAAGAGAGGATGAAGGAACATTTGATTACAACAAAAGATCAAAGATCAAGACCACATGAAGACTCCATCTGATTCACAACCCTTTGGAGGGTGGATATGAAGAACAAAGCATATATCTCATGAAGATTAATCATTGCACATCTCTTGTTGAAGACAAAGGAGCAACAAACAATGGCTTGACATTGCCATGTCATCGTGAAATCCATGTCAGTAGTGTCATGTCATGTCTTGTCATGAGTCATCAAATGCCATATCATTATGGTGGATTATGTAATTATCTATTCAAAATGTATTGCAAAGTGGAAGTCAAAAGGAGATGTACAGAAAATGAAGAGTCATGTAAAGTTGAAAATTCATAGGAAGTCAAACAATCATGAGGGTAGTCAAAGAGTCATAAGGGAGGTGAAGCATCACCCCATTGGTTATATATACACCCTCATTGTATGAGCAAAGGAATTTTTTAACCTTGGCTCCTCTTGCAAGGAATTAGAGAGACAATCTAGTTATTTTGGGGAGCAAGGAGTGGCTCCAACGCTCCATTATTAGGGCTAGTGGTGTTCGTTGTATGCATGTGTCTTGTGAATTTTACTTAATACTTGAGGCCTGATGGCCGACATGTTTTAATGCATGGATTGTGATTATTTGTAAGATTGTTCTGCGAATATTTACAATTCATGTTTTCTTTCACTTATACTATATTAGTTGAGCTATTTCAATTATTTTAGTGCTTATCTAATTGAGAATGTGATGTAATGTTATGCTCTTAACCTGCAAATGATACCCAAATACAGAATATGCGAAGAAAAGATACCGAGAACACAGAATATGCAAAGAAAAGATACCCAGAACACAGAATGGCAATGAATTTATTATTCAAAGAGTAATGTTCACTTGCCTCTTCGAGGGGGAAACCTCCAACAGAGCAGAGCTCGATTACAAAAATAAGACACGATGCTCCTTGCAGGGAGTTTCTATCCTTTATATATGACTCCTATGAGTAATGCCACGGGTCAAATACGCTTATTACAATACCATCTATCTATACTACGGCCCATTTGCAACTAACTGTTGTCCTTTATTAATTGCGGATTAACCACTTACAATTATTAATATGGGCTTTATTGACTCTTGACTATGACGTGGTCCCATTTCATAGATAAGGGGGTTAGGGTGGGACCCTAACATGCCCACCCCCTTAAGACTAGCCTTGTCCTCAAGGCTGAAGCTGCGGAAACTGTTGCAGAATAGTGGCTGGCTCCCAAGTTGCGTCTTCTGGAGAGGTGTCTTTCCATTTGACTAGGACTTCCTTAATCATGCGGCCGCGCAGTTTCTTGACTCATGTGTCGAGGACCTGTTCCGATTGAAGCCAGATGGATCCTTCTTCGTCCAATTCCGATAGACTAGTCTGAATTCTGCAATTTTTCCCAATCACTTTCTTGAGGCATGAGACATGAAAAACTGGATGGCTTTTTGCAGTAGGTGGCAAAGCCAACTTGTAGGCCACTTCTTCAATGCGTTGAAGTACTTGATATGGTTCGTAGAATTTGGGAGAGAGTTTCTGACATCCCTTGTCTTTGAGTGATGTTTGCTTATATGGTTGGAGCCGTAAAAAGACCTGATCCCCTTCTTG
>APFE030884173.1:28540-63775 GCA_000404065.3 Pinus taeda | reverse complement strand
GGGAGTGATTATGCCTTAAATATGAGTAAATTGAGCTTTCCAATCACTTTAACGGCTTTCTATTGAAAACCGTGCCTTATCGCATCGCATCGGGGATTATAACAAGTCCGCCTTAACAATTTTATCGAGTATCGCCGATTGCCGATTGCGATATCGCATCGGCGAAAGGCATATGTGCAATGTGACTCAAACAAAGGGGACCCACCGATCGCCGATCGCCGATAGCTTATCGCATCGGGGGTATTGATATGGGGCGCTTTTGGTAGTGCATTGGATATCGCCGATCGCCGATCGCCGAATGCGATATCGCATCGGCAGAAAGCTTTGTGCCATTTTATATGTCCCTCATGCCATTGCGATATGCGATCTTGCGATCGCTTTATCGCAATGACCGAAATTTACTTTATTTATTTTAAATGGATATTGCTTTAAAAAGGGTTTTTATAAAGCGCTCATTTGATTATCGGACCTTTTGTTAAGTAAAAGTTTTGATATCAATTTTATTTTAAAGTGACCCATTTCACATTTTAATGTTTTATGAATAAAAATAACATGAAATGGGGGGTTGTTTGTAGAGCACAATAGAACCTTCCCTTGACTACATGGATAAGTTTCCTTTATAGGAAAACACATGCAACTGATAGTAACCTGTCCTTGACATTTAGCTCAACTGGGTCTTTCTATGAATAGACATGCATGAGTTTCTGATGAGAGAATCTTCAGTTATCTGGAGTACACTAGTTGGATGCATGCATGCATCAACTGACTAATAACTCACACTTAGTTCTTCAAACAGTTTGGAACTAATTTAATTGGACTTAACTTCGTAAACTGATCTAACTAATTACAATTCAAATATAAGTCAATATTATCTCCTTAATTAAGGGATAATCTCCTTAATTTAAAGGATAACTATTGCATGACTTTAGAAATACTTCTAACTTGAATTTCTCCAACTAATTAATTCAAGATGAATTAATTAATTATTTCCAAGTAGATGGTGAGACTAAATTCGAATTTAATTCACAATTTTAATTCAAGGACAAATTAAAATTGGAATATTCTGGATTCTATTTTTATTATTTCTTGTTGCTATTTTCAACATTCCCTCTCAACAAGAAAGGAATTCAACTTGATCTTGATCCTGAACCTTTGGAATGTTCTACATGCAACACTTCTCTCTAGTGTTGTTGCTCCAACAATCTCCAGAAATTAAAAAAAAAAAAAAAAAAAAAAAAATCCAACCTGAATGAGAATGATGCCTCTGTCATCAAAGACTCTGACTGCTATTGCCTCTGTCAACTGAAAACAATGCGCTTCTTTGATTCTTCGAAGCTTATCCTTGAGTGCCAATTTCCACTAGTCGCTACTGTTCTGGTAGAGGTCCTTCAATGTCTTCCACATTGAATATGGAGTATCCTTCCCATGGAGACTTGAGATAATATGGTCTCAAACGCCCTCAAGGATGATCCATCTCGCCCTCACCACAAACTTATTCCATTCAACCAACTCTTGTGCATTAGTTGAGCCTGGATTTGGGATTTCTTGATCAATGAAATCCTTCAAGCCGTTGTCTTCTAATATAGCCTCCATGCGAACTTTCCATGCTATGTAATTTGAGCTACCTTCCAAAGCATACTCGAGTCTCAAGCCATAGAACGCCATTGACCAACCTTGAAGTATGAGATGAATTCGATTTGTACCTACAACCCCGAACTTCAAACTTCGAATTCTCTTCTTAATATACTGTTCACAACTCTGATAACCTTTGCGTTGATACCATGTAGAAATTTCTCTATAGATCAGCTAGCTCTGATACCATGTAGAAATTCTGACTGTAGATTAACCTGATAATGCAATATAACTAAAGCAAAATACTTTAATCTACTTCTACAATCAATTTTTCAGAAGGTTAAAAGATTTGGGCAAGATCAAGCTGAACACATATAACTAGAAGAAGAACCAATGCACATGAAACACAGAAGAATACTCAGGGGAAAGCCTTAACTAAAAACCCCACTATCTGTATTATCATACAAGGTGGAAATATCTTAGAATTACACAAAGCCTTAGCTCCCACTACTAGCCAGCTCTCAGTGTAATCCTCCTGGATGCTCATAGGCAAACAAGGCTTCTCACAAACTTTCTCCTCTACCCTCCAATCCTCCTATTTCCTTGCATTGTTTCTCCTGGGAGATCCTACTGTTACCAAGTGTAAAATTGATCACTCACACTGATCTCACACCCATGTAAAACTGCGCAATCCTCAAGGAACCTTCCCTTGATTGGATGGATGAGTTTCCTTTATAAGAAAACACATGCAACTGATAGTAACCTATCCTTGACATTTAGCTCAACTGGGTCTTTCTCTAAATAGACATGCATGAGTTTCTGATGAGAGAATCTTCAGTGTTTTGGAGTACACTAGTTGGATGCATGCATGCATCAACTGACTGATAACTCACAATTAGTTCCTCAAACAGTTTGGAACTAATTTAATTGGACTTAACTCAGTAAACTGAGCTAACTAATTACAACTCAAGTATAACTCAATCTTATCTCCTTAATTAAGGGATAATCTCCTTAATTTAAGGGATAACTGTTGCATGACTTCAAAAAGACTTCTAACTTGAATTTATCCAACTAATTAACTCAAGACGAATTAATTAATTATTTCCAAACAGCTGGTGAGACTAAATTCGAATTTATTTCACAATTTTAATTCAAGGACAAATTAAAATTGGAATATTTTGGATTCTATTTTTATCATTTCTTGTTGCTATTTTCAACAAAAGTTATTCATTGTTCTGGTATATGGCTCAATTTACGAAAACATAGTGCGCTAAGGTCTAGTCATAGTTTGTGATGGAAAGATGTGAAAATAAAAATGTTGAAGTCTATTGCACATTTACAAATTGTAAGCTCGGGAGTAATGCTTTAAGTGCAATCGCAAGAAACAAAGAAAATATGTGACGAAGTAGAAACACAAAAGTGAGTTGTGAAATCACACTTTTAGTGGCAATATGCGATCATAGGACTCAATGGTAGACTTAACGTAATCACATATTGCAAAATCAAGGTGTGATAAGGCCATACTGATAATTATTGGTAATGGAAAAAATCACAGCAGATGAGGGATTGAGGACTACTAATTAGAGTTATGTTGATGCAATGATGCGAAGGAAGGTTTTTAGCAATAGACCAAAAAATTGATTAAGTTTGGAATGAGAGTAAGGCCCTAGCAACAAGGAATGGACAAGGACAAAAAGGAAGGTCTTAGGAACACACACACACACACACACACACACACAACCACATATCTATGGCTGAGGGAATATGAAACATTAGAAATGAAAAATTATATGGAACCTAGATAACAAATGTCAGCAAAAGAAGAAATCACAAACTTGAAAATGAGGGGAGTGTTTGCTTACCCAGGTCCAAACGTTAGGTCACAATTGCAGGTTACATATGCAGGACACGGTCTAAGGAGGCCCTTCATGTTGTGTACTCAAGATCTCAGAGCAAATGAGGCAATGCAAATGAAATGGTAGTGGGTACCCCTTTATATATCTTTGGGCCACATGTGTGAGTATAGGGATCAACAAAATTTGCTCTCACATGCAGAATCACAACGAGAAATTAGTCAGTGATTGTCATAGTCACAAAATAGAATGACAGAGTGTGATATTGAAATTTAGGCTATAAGGATGTGTTGTTATCACACATTTGATACACAAGTTTATGACAACATGTCCCACATTTCGAGAATGCATTGTTATCATGAATATAGAATATATAGTTGCAATGTGACTAGTCAAAAAACTGAGTAGGCAAGATACGATAAAGCCTTTACGACAATTTTGATAAGTAAAAGAAACTTAAAGATAAATAATGAGTAAAAGTGATCTTAGAAGAAGCATGGCAATTTGTCTTTTGAGAATTTCAAGATAGGGGGACTCCAAATTTTGAGAATGTCAAAAATTTTGGGTTGTTGTAGCAAATACAATAATTAGCGATTCACGAGTAGGACTTTAGTATCTTTATTTAGCCCTTATTTGATGTGAAGTTTTATATTTCGGAAGTATTGACACAAACCTATGGACTCCACTAGTTTCATTGTTAATCCTTGATGAAGGATTTAGTTTCTATCACCTTCATTGCCCTGATTCATAGCATATCACAAGATTTTAGTCGGACACTGACAGTTTCGATAGGGGATAGGGATAATATATTTTTAGGTGCAATATATGATAGAATAATGTACCAACGTTTAATATGTCAATCTAAGGTTTCGTAAGATTTAAAGCACGACACATTAATGTTGGAAGAAGACCTCAGAAATATGCAAAATCACTCTTTGTTCAATCAAGATTCTACAAACAATTCATTCCCATAACCTTAATGGCATCATTCTAGAAACAAAACCCTAGCTATTAGTTACGGGAATTTCTAAACTTTAGCTCCTAACTAGGTTGAGCAACTTCGCCATGAAGCCTATCTCAGTTTTCTAGAGGAAAAGGGAGTCAAAAACCCTAATTATCTTCACACTTTCAAGGTCAGGAAAGAGCAGAGATCCTACTCTTGGATCCCTACAGGGTGAGCAACTTCTTTGTGAATCCTATCTTAGTCTTATGCAAACCCAGGACATAAAAATATTCAAGTTGGAAATTCACTCTGGAAACAATTTCAAATAGAAAACCAAAGGCAACAACAAATATGTCTTAAGTTCTACTACAAATGTCTCATATTTGTAGGGAAAAGATGCTTTGAAAGTAAAAAAAAAGGGGCAATATTTACTGTTTTTAAATAAACAAAATTGAATGTATGGGACATAGGGAACACTAGTTTAGATCTAAAATATTATCCTAATATGAAATGAAACTATTTATATAAAGGCTTTGCATCAATTCACACACTAGTAAAGAAATTTAATACAATGATAATGATCTCTTCAATGACAAGGTATCTCAGATTTTCACAAAGCAATTGTTTCCTAGGATCAACTCTACATATCAAGTTCAATCAAGTATCATATCATAGTAAATGCCAATATCACTTGTAATCAAAACATAGAACAGTGACAAATATGGAAACAAGAATTTCATATTTAATGTTGTACTTAATTTTAAGAGAGAAATTCAAATATGTGAGGACTTTAGTCCTAAATTACCACCAAAACTAGTAGATCAAGTTCGTATAAAGATAACATCACAAGTCTAAGAAGTAGTGAATGCAACTGCAGATATCTTGTTTAAGGATGAGCTTATCTATGTCCTGGGTCTAGCTCAAATACCATGTAGGCCATACTCAATAAAATATAGGCTTATATTCCTAACTCAGAGCCACAAGAAACCCTAAATTCCCAAACTGAACAAGTTATGATATGTTTTCCCTTTTGTATAACATGACATGCTATCAAAATAAATACAAATATACCAAGTTCCCTTGCTTAACACAATGAGATATCAATCATACAACGTGTATCTAGGAGACAAAGTATTTTCCTTACAACAAAGATAATTTTAAGAAAAGGTGTTGATTGGCATTACCCTTCAACATATCACATATATAACCATTTTCATTTCCAAGTGCAATCTTTATACAATCATTCACACATGAATACTCCAAGAAATTTGCAACCATAACCTTGTATCTAAATTTGAATCCAAAATGAATCCACCAATATTTTCTCAAGTTAAAATGTGAAAGTTATTTCATATCCATATTGCATGCCTTATCAAATACACAACTCGAAATAAGTGTTCAAACATTGCATCAAAACAATAAAGAATCATTCATATGCAAGGGGCATTAAGAAATGTATCAATAACACAATATTGGATTGTTTCTTAACCAAATCTAGAGATCACACCATAACCATATCACAAGGAAAGTTCATTGTTTATATATATTTTCGTATATGATCATACCCAATCCATCGTTGCAAATGAAAGAGGGCAATAAAACTTTACAATATTACAAACATTCAAGCTTGGATCTGACTACAAATAAATAAACCACACACCACACCTTCAAATCAATCGACAAACAATCAATCTTGTATATCATATCATGAAAATAAATAAAAGAGAAGAGGACAATGAGCTAGGTTGGTGGACCCAAACCAACCAGGTCTTTGTCCTTAGAATAATTGAATCAAAAGCTTCAACAAAATCAAAGACAATAAATGTAGAAATTCAGAATCATCTTGGTATTAGAAACCTGGAGTCTGTTACATAAAAAAGTCGTAGAGCAAGTTTAATCCCAATGGTCAGCACATGGGATCATTCCATTATTATGGAACAATAATGAAGTCTCTCTTTTAGCATGCTCTTTTTGTCTAACCTCCTCCCATACATTACAGAGTCTAATATATTTATAAAAAGATTCCAACCATGAATAAAAGAAATGCCTATAATTTCATAAATGAAATATTAAACAACACATATATTTTTAGAGTTCTAAACTGATTAGAGTCTCCACATAGAGCAAAAGCATTCTTGACTTAGACTAAAATGAGAAGTTGGTTCTCCATAATCTGAATACACATGAATCAGAGGGTTCCACATCATATATGGTTCCTTTGTCTTACAATATCTGGTTCAACTCTTGGAATAGAGTCAAGGATGGCTAGATACATTGATTATCTAATAGATCATAAAACTCCCAATAATAGCTCATTCGATCCTATCCATAAAGATATTAAGTTATTGGTATGCAAACAGACTATTGATGAGATGACAAAAGAATTATTTAAGTATTGAGGGGTTTTCACAGTATATTATATTAGATATCATTTTTTGGGATTCAAGTGTGTTAAGTAAGTTATTCATCTATGAACATTTCCATGAGAGGTAGTCATAACTGACTAATTTCTCATGATTTTTGAATAGTCCACTTAGCACTCATTGCACTGGGTGATGCTCACATGGGTGAAGAAGTGGGATTAAAACTAGTGAAATGAATCACATAGCATCAATCATTACTTCCAAGGATTTCACCTAGTAACTAGGACTTCTGGGGAGGTCACCCATCCCATATCGCCTCTGGCTCAAGCATGCTAAACTTTGGAGTTTTCACCACAATCAAGCTCACTTAGCTTGCTACCTCATTTGCAAAACCTTAACAAGTATTTTGCCTCATGAACCATTCAAGTAGAGTTCCCTTCACCCATTTGTATTTAAGTATTGAGGGGTTTTCACAGTGTATTATATTAGATATAATTTTTTGGGATTCAATTATGTTAAGTAAGTCATTCATCTATGACCATTTCCATGGGAGGTAGTCGTAACTAACTAATTTCTCATGATTTTTAAATAGTCCACTTAGCACTCATTGCATTGGGTGATGCTCATAGGGGTGAAGAAGTGGGATTGAGAATAGTGAAATTAATCACATAGTGTCAATCATCACTTTTGAGGCTTGCACCTGGTAACCAGGACTTCCTGGGACGTTACCCATCCTCATTATTGCATATGGGGATCTATTATAAATATGGGTCAGTTTGACCAGACCTTTGACCATGATTTTATGCTCCTTCTTGAGTACCTAGGCATAGTTGGAACAACACAAAACCGTCTTGGCTCCTTGCTCTACAAAACCCATGTGTTCAATTTTCATCATAGCAGTTGGACATATGATAAGCAATAAGGTAGGAACAAGAACTTTACTATGTGAATAGGAACTGAACTAAGTGAATAGGAACCCTTCACATCACAGGAACTAAAACTCCACTTTGGCCATCATTAGTAACAATCTTTTGTAAATCCTATTAAATCATTGAAAACAAAGGAAATATATTAAATAATCAAAAATTACATTTTCATGCCTAGAATTAAGACAACAACCCAAGGATGTGAAAAATGATGATGATGGTGATGATGATGATGATGATGATGATGATGATAGGAATTAAGTAATAATATAAGTAATCATAGCGTACAAGGGTATGTAAAATTGTATCAAAACGGAGGCTGCACATATATATGAAAGCTTAAAATGTTCATATTGTTTATAGGAGTATTTTGTGTTTCTCCACTACTAATGAGGCTGCACATATATATGAAATCTTAAAATGTTCATATTTTTTTATAGCGTACAAGGGTATGTAAAATTGTATCAAAACGGAGGCTGCACATATATATGAAAGCTTAAAATGTTCATATTTTTTATAGGAGTCTTTGGTGTTTCTTCACAGCCTCAAAAAATTCACTCAAGAAAACAAAAGCATTGTTTAACTGTTAGTGAACATCCATAGCCCCGATGAAGTTGTTTCCATAACCCCTCTATGCAAGAAGCGTCTCAAGCCTTTACTCTTTATTATTATTTTTTTATTTTCATGCACTTTGCATTATTTGGGCATTCATTGCGCTAGGGTAGATGAGGGATCCCGACTTATTTTACATCCAAAGAGTTTATTCGTTTTATTTTAGAGGCTTTAAGATTTTCTAAAACCGGTTTGTTCATTTTTATATTTTATCCCTTTCCCTTCTATAACAATTGTGTTGACACATTTATCAACATTTCAAGACCAATTTGAGTGACAGAGATCCTACAAAGGATGTGAGGTATAGTAGCTTACTAGAGTTCTCCATGTGATCTAAGTCACAAATTCCATTTAGATGTCATTGAATTATTAATGTACTCAGGACTATATTTATAAATGGGGATTTAATGTCATCTAAGGATTTGGAAACTATTACAGTTTCTCTGAAACTTTTGACATATTATCATTACTCTAGGGAAATTTATTTATATACAAGACCTTTTGTTTATGTACAAACGCCTTTTAGAAAAATCTAAAAGTAAATGCATTATAAAAATAAATGTGATAAAGGAAATGGGATAAAATAGCACAAAAGAAAAGACAACATGAAACCAATATGTATAGTTAAAATAACAACCCAAAGAGTTGCTAATGAAAGTAAAGCTTCCAATTTTGGATATTTATGGGAAGGCACTCAATATTCGTATATAGGGTTTGCAATATGTAAGTATGAATGCCAAGCTTCTTGTGAACTTGAAATGGACCTAGCCACAAAGATTGGAAATTGGTATGTTTTCTCTTGTCTTCATGGATTTTCCCAATTTCAAAACAAGGTCACCCACACTGAATTCCTTATCGCCTGTGAATTTCTTGTCAAATCATTTCTTAATCCATTTCTGGTGAGAGGAAAACTTGTAGTGAGTCTTTTTTCTTTCCTCTTCTAGCTTTAATATGGTGTCAATCCTACTTTGCATGATGGGGTAGGGCTTACCACAGGATTCTTGGGAAAGTTGAAGTGCAGGTAGGTAAAGGCTTGGAGAAAAATTTCCTCCTTCTAATAAATTAGGAAGTATGATGAAGTAACAAGGGAAGGTTTAGGTGTGAATCTATAATCCCATAGAGCATTTAGGAGGGTGTTATGCCAATTTCTTTGCTGAGTCAACACAATTTTCTTTATAATGTGAATTAGATTTTTGTTACTAGATTCAACTAGTCCATTTACTTGGGAATAATAATTAGCACAATGTTTAAGCACAATTCTATTTTCCAAGGAAAACCCATATAATATCAAAGATTAAAAATATGTAGCATCATAAAAAACAAGTGAATTTGGAATGCCAAACCTAGTGATAATATTTTTCTCAAGAAATTGTATCACTTCTTGATCATTCACTTCTTTATCCCATCTTATAAGATAGTTTTTTACTGTAAGGATGTATTTTTTCTACTTTGAAAACCATCTTAGCTCCTTTCTCTACAAAACCCATGTGTTCAATTTTCATCATAGCAGTTGGACATATGATAAGCAATAAGGTAGGAACAAGAACTATACTATGTGAATAGGAACTGAACTAAGTGAATAGGAACCCTTCACATCACAGGAACTAAAACTCCACTTTGGCCATCATTAGTAACAATATTTTGTAAATCCTATTAAAGCATTGAAGACAAAGGAAATATATTAAATAATCAAAAATTACATTTTCATGATTAGAATTAAGACAACATCCCAAGGATGTGAAAAATGATGATGATGATGATGATGATAGGAATTAGGTAATAACATAAATAATCATATCGTACAAGGGTGTGTAAAATTGTATCAAAACGAAGGCTGCACATATATATGCAAGCTTAAAATGTTCATATTTTTTATACGAGTCTTTGGTGTTTCTCCACTACTAATGAGTGTCCACATCCTCAAAAAAATCACTCAAGAAAACACAAGCATTGTTTAACTGTTAGCGAACATCCATAGCCCTGATGAAGTTGTTTCCATAACCCCTCTATGCAAGAAGCCTCTCAAGCCTTTACTCTTTATTCTTATTTTTTTCTTTTCATGCACTTTGCATTATTTGGGCATTCATTGCACTAGGGTAGATGAGGGATCCCAACTTATTTTACATCCAAAGAGTTTATTCATTTTATTTTAGAGGCTTTAAGATTTTCTGAAACCAATTTGTTCATTTTTATATTTTATCCCTTTCCCTTCTATAACAATTGGGTTGACGCATTTATCACATTTATCAAAATTTCAAGACCAATTTGAGTGACAAAGATCCTACAAAGGATGTGAGGTATAGTAGCTAACTAGAGTTCTCCATTTGATCTAAGTCACAAAATCCATTTAGATGTCATTGAATTATTAATGTACTCAGGACTATATTTATAAAGGGGGATTTAATGTCATCTAAGGGTTGGGAAACTATTACAGTTTCTCTAAAACTTTTGACATAGTATCATTACTCTAGGGAAATTTATTTATATACAAGACCTTTTGTTTATGTACAAGCGACTTTTAGAAAAATCTAAAAATAAAATGTGATAAAGGAAATGGGATAAAATAGCACAAAAGAAAAGACAACATGAAACCAATATATATAGTTAAAATAACAACCCAAAGAGTTGCTAATGAAAGTAAAGCTTTTGATTTTGGACATTTATGGGAAGGCACTCAATATTCCTATTTAGGGTTTGCAATATGTAAGTATGAATGCCAAGCTTCTTGTGAACTTGAAATGGACCTAGCCACAAAGATTGGAAATTGGTATGTTTTCCCTTGTCTTCATGGGATTTGCCCCATTTCAAAACAAGGTCACCCACACTGAATTCCTTATCGCCTGTGAATTTCTTGTCAAACCATTTCTTAATCCATTTCTGGTGAGAGGAAAGCTTATAGTGAGTCTTTTTTCTTTCCTCTTCTAGCTTTAATAGGGTGTTGTTAAAATTGGAAACTAGGGCCAAAATTCATGTGGGTCATCTTATGCATGGCTGATAATATTTTTATTAGATTCCTCTCATTGAGAGGTGTAGGATTGATATAAATATCATTCGATTCCAATAAGTATTCATGGAGATATGAATTTATTTTGATTATGGAATTATTATCAAGCCAACCTACAACTCATATAGGCTCAGAAGCCCAACAGTCGCATCTATTCAAACTCCAACATTGTGTATAAATACAGGAGGAATTTTCCTCATTTGGACTCAGTCATCTCATCACATCTCTCTCTCTCTACTGTGTAGAAAAGAGTCTCTTCTCTATTGCACAGAAAAGGGTCTCTCCCTCACACATGTGAAGCCGAAAGCTGCTGAAACTGAAGCTGCAACTATAGAAGTAAACATTGATCTACGTGGAACAAAATATCTCCTCATATGAACTGTATTATAGTTTCATCTGAACCTTCTCTGAAAGCCACAACTTTTGGTTGTGGAATCAAGTCAATCTGATGGACGGTTTGTAAGATATTGACTGCCCTAGTTTGAAGGAAGCTGCTGAAATTGAAGTTGCAACTGTAGAAGTGAATTTTGACCTACGTGGGCCAGAATATCTCCTCATATGAACTGCATTTTAGGTTCATCTAAACCTCCTCTGAAAGCTGCAACTTTTGGTGGTGGAATCAAGTCAATCCAACAGACGGTTTGCAAGATATCGACTGCCCTAGTTTGAAGGAAGCTGCTGAAACTGAAGCTGCAACTACAGAAGTGAAGTTTGACCTGAATGGACCAGAATATCTCCTCATCTGAACTATGTTGTAGGTTCATCTGAAGCTCCTCTAGAAGCCGCAACTTTTGGTGGTGGAATCAAGCCAATCCGACGGTCGGTTTGTGAGATATCGTCTGCCCTAGTTTGATGATGAAGTCGCTAATGCTAATGCTGCTGATCTAGGGTTTGCTACTACTGATATAAATCAGATGTACTATTTCTCTCTGCTAAATTATTGAAGATAAAATAAGATTTGATCAAAGGGTTTCCCCACACATTGTGGGGTTTGTCCCTGGCTATCCGCCACATCTTGTGTCTCTTGTCTTGGCTTGTTTTCTGTTGATCGTTTAATGTTCTATCTGCACTTTACTTCATGCACATGTGATTGCTAATCTATGGAATATAATAAGAAAAAGAAGTAAATTGTTATAAGAATAGAACATACCATAACTTAACATGGTATCAGAGCTGAGGTGAAGACAAAGCCCGAACAAGAGCAAGAGGAATCACTAAAGAGAAGATTGGCAAGGCTATCCTAAAAGAACTATGGGGTCCTCAACACTCTTTCCTGCCGAAGACAAGAACCATGAGAAAGCTTACTATCAAAGATGGAAGATGTCTATCGATCTAACCCTAGAAGACCAAGGAGTGTTGGACCATGTAAGAGGCAATATTGTTGAGCGTCCATCAAATGCATCCGCTGCTGCCTAAAACAAATGGAAAACTAGAGAAGTCAAAATAGAAGATCATCCGAGACTCTATCGACAAGCACTTGGTGGCCTACATCTCCAACCTGAAGACCTCCAGGGAAATCTACGATAGACTGGTGAATTTATTTAAAGTTAATGATGCAAATCAAGTTTTGTTTCTTAGAAATACGCTGAAGGAAATTCATAAGGGTAAAGATGAGAGTATGCAAGCATACTTCTTAAGAATCACCGAGATCAAGAACAATCTCCTGTATATTGGGGAGACTATTACTGACAGAGAAATGGCACTCGCGACTCTTGGAGGATTACCATCTGAATGGTACGTGTTCAGGACTATTCTTCTAAACAATAATATAATTCCTAGTTTCGAGGAATTAATGGCTAGATGCATTCAAGAAGAAACAAGGGTAGAAGAGTAAGAAATGCCCATGCCTAAAGGTCCTCCTACTGCCTTTTCTTCTCATTCTAAGAAAAGAAATAATTCCGAGACTAAATCAAAAGGAAAGGCTGGACCTAAGGGTGGAAGAAAAGGACGATGTTACATCTGCAATAAAGCAGGTCACCTTGCAAGGGAGTGCCCTGATAGAAAGGACTCACACCTGGACGATGATCAAAATCCCTCTAATGGAAATCAAAGGAATGGAAAATTCAATAACAAAGGTAAGAGGAGAGCTAGGAATCAAGGAAGAGGACAACCATTCAAAAAGGCTATAAATTCCAGGATGTATTAAATGCACCTGACCTCAAAAAGAACCTGGTGTCCATCTCGACAATGGAAGAAAAAGGCTACAAGGTCGATGGAAGTCTGCTAGGTGTCATGTCTTATGACACATCTCTTCAGTCTGAACTTTGGCATTGGAGGTTTCCCCCCTTCATTATAAAGTTCTGCTCGGTGTAAGACAAATGGTGACAGGGATGCCCAAATTCCGAGTAGAGAAAGAAGGTGTATGTCTAGGATGTACTGAAAGAAAGCTCAAAAGGGGACCATTCTCCTCAAGCCTAAGCAAGACCTCCGATATATTACAGTTGGTTTACTCAGGCATACTTGAGGTTGGCATTAAGAGGGAGACTACTACACCACATACTCCAAAGTAGAATGGTGTGGCACCATACGATTGTGGAAGCTTTCTCTATGAGTAGATGATGTAACAATGCCTGATGTGGAAGAACCAATGGATCCTATTTATCCACCTGAGCCTCCCTCTTCCAAGAAGAGGCCTTCATGGCTTAGGGGGCTACTTGATGATGCTGAGGGAAATTCTACAACCCGAGGAACCTTCCATGAAAGTAAGAAACCCAACAGGTATCAGGGATACCTGACCAGTATGAGCACAATCATACAAAATGAGCCTTCATCATTCTCAGATGCCGTCAAACATCAAGTATGGAAGGATGTTATGACCATTATGGAGAATGATGTTTGGGAAGTAGTTCCCCAACTCCAGGACAAGACAATTGTTACTTTAAAATGGCTTTGCAAGATAAAGTTGTAGCAGATGGAAGTATAGAATAGTATAAGGCTCATTTTGTTGCTCGTGGTTTCTCCCAGAAGGAAGTTATAGACTATGATGTGATATTTGCACCTGTTGCCAGATATACGACCATCCACTTGATCATAGCCCTTGTGGCTTCACAAGGATGGAACCTACATCAGATGGATGTCAAGACCGTTTTCTTGCACGGTTCGATTAAAGTAGAGGTCTATGTGGAGCAACCCGAAGGATTTGAGATTTATGATTGAAAATCTCATGTATGCAAGTTGAAGAAGGCTCTCTATGGGTTGAAACAAGCACCCTGAGCATGGTATGAGAGGATTGATAGCTACTTGATGAAGTTGGGATTCACTAGGAGTGAAGCTGATCCTAACCTTTACTTTAAGGTTGAAGATGACAAGCCTCTCATACTAGTGTTGTATGTGGATGACCTCTTTGTAACAGGTGCATACCCTCTCATTCACAAATGTAAGAGGGAGTTGGCTTCTGAATTTGAAATGAAGAACCAAGGACTTGAAGTGTGGCAGAATCCAAGGGAAATTTTCCTATCTCAAGGAAAATATGTGGTGAATATTTTGAAAATATTTGGTATGGTGGACTGCAAGCCTGTGACTACCTCGAGGATCTTAACTTTCAGAAGTTATATGGTAGTGATGTCGGACCAGATTTGGGAAATGCCTCTGAGTTTCAAAAAATCATTTGCATTGATGTTCTTGGAGAACCTCCGTCCGAACATATGTTTTATAGTTAGCATTGTGAGCTCATATTTGGTTGAGCCTCACTAGATTGGTGCCAAGAATCTTTTGAGATGTCTTCAGGACACAATCTCTCATGGATTGAAATACACTGCTAGAAATATGAAATTGCATGATGCTCATTAGGCAGGTAGTGTGGAGGATCACTGGAGTAGTTTTTAGTGTTGTTTCTCTTTGGATTCTGCTTCAATATAATGGATGAGCAGGAAGCAGAAGTCGATTGTCATAAGCACCGCAGAGACCAGATACATATCTACAAGTATGATCTCCTATGAAGCTTCATGGTTGGGGAAGCTCTTCAGTGAGTTGTTTCAACACATACCATTGTGATTCTCTGTAACAACTGGAGGTAGGATTTGATTATTGAGGAATCCCGTATTCGTCGATTGCTCCAGCAGATAGACATCATCTGGGATATGGTAAGTTGATGAGCAAGGAGGCTCCATCACATTAAGATGATGTACAAGTCGATACACCTTGTTAAAGCCCCGAGGAAAGATCTAATATATGATTTTCCCAAACGACTTGGAGTCGTCAAGAAACACTTGTACAAGGGTCCTGTATGTTGAATACATTGAGCTTTGGGAGCTCTGAGGGCTTGTGGTTCTTACTAGAGCAACATACGACCACAGGGTGGCTCACCCTCCCCTAGTGGTGCGCACTAGAACAAGATGATTCGCTCTCTTGTGGGACAAGATGATTCGCTCTCTTGTGGAACGGGATGATTCACTCTCCTGTGTAGTAGGATGATTAGCTCTCCTGTGAGGCATGGATTGATGTGTTCTCCATGGTGATTGTAGCAGGATTGATGTGTTCTCCTGTGTGGGCTGGATTGATGTGTTCTCCATGGTGATGTAGTAGGATTGATGTGTTCTCCTGTGAGTCCTGGATTGATGTGTTATCCATGGCGATTTTAGTAGGATTGATGTGTTCTCCTGTGAGGCCTAGATTGATGTGTTCTCCATGGCGATTGTAGTAGGATTGATGTGTTCTCTTGTGAGGTCTGGATTGATGTGTTATCCATGGCGATTGTAGCAGGATTGATGTGTTCTCCTGTGAGGCCTGGATTGATGTGTTCTCCATGGAGATTGCAGCAGGATTAATGTGTTCTCCTGTGAGGACAAGACTTATTAGTTCTCCTATCAAGGCATCCAATCCATGCAGTCTGGGATTCATGGGAAGTACCTCTCATCTGATCAATGAGTAGGGAAATGAAGTTAGGGACCATAGTAGTACCGATGGATGCATCGTTGTATCTACCATACTCCCTACGCTAGGATGACCTCCATTGATCTACGATCAATGATACTAGTCTGGGACTAGTGGTAGGAGTTGTACCATACTATGACGCTAACTTCGGGTCGGTTGAGACTGGTTTGGGACCAGTGGCACATACTCTGAGACTGACTTTGTGTCAATGCAGTACTAGTCTGGGACCAATGAGAGTGGTACATACTATGATGCTGACTTTGGGTTGGTTGAGACTGGTCTGGGACCAATTCTGAGACTACGATACTAGTTTGGGACCAGTGGTAGGAGTGGTACCTACTATGAAGCTGACTTCAGGTCGGTTGAGACTAGTCCAGGACCAGTGGTACGCACTCTGAGATTGACTTTGAGTCAGTGGAGGATGATATTGGTCTGGGACCAGTGGAGTTGTACTCACTATGACATTGACTTCGGGTTGGTTGAGACTGGTCTGGGACTAGTGGTACATACTCTGAGACTGACTTTGAGTCAGTATGATGCATCCTCGATCATTTATTCTTCTTCATAATTTGGACAAAAGCAAAGAAGAATAGAACAAAGCAGAGCAGAGCAGAATAGAGCAGAGCAGTACAGATCAGTACAGGGCAGAACAAGACAAAGTAGCACAGGTGGAATGGAGTAGAGTAGGGCAAGGGTCAGGCTATACAGGGCAGTGCATTTGATGAATGAATAGTAGTGGCCGACAGACAGATTGCAGATGAAGTAATCCCTAGTTGAGAGGGACTGTTAAAATTGGAAACTAGGGCCAAGCTTCATGTGGGTCATCTTATTCATGGTTGATAATATTTTTATTAGATTCCTTTCATCGAGAGGTGTAGGATTGATATAAAGATCATCCGATTCCAATAAGTATTCATGGAGATATGAATTTATTTTGATTATGGAATTATTATCAAGCCAACCTACAACTCATGTAGGCTCCGAAGCACAGTCGCATCTATTCAAAATCCAACGTTGTGTATAAATACAGGAGGAATTTTTCTCATTTGGATTCACTCATCTCATCACATCTCTCTCTCTCTACTACGTAGAAAAGAGTCTCTTCTCTACTGCACAGAAAAGGGTCTCTCCCTCACACATGTGAAGTCGGAAGCTACTAAAACTGAAGCTGCAACTGCAGAAGTAAATATTGACCTACGTGGACCAGAAGATCTCCTCATCTGAACTACACTATAGGTTCATCTGAACCTTCTCTGAAAGCCACAACTTTTGGTGGTGGAATCAAGTCAATCTGACGGACGATTTCCAAGATATCGACTGCCCTAGTTCGAAGGAAGCTGCTGAAACTGAAGCTGCAATTGTAGAAGTGAAGTTTGACCTACGTGGACCAGAAGATCTCCTCATCTGAACTACACTGTAGGTTCATTTGGACCTCCTCTAAAAGCCACAACATTTGGTGGTGGAATCAAGTCAATCCAACGAACAGTTTGCAAGATATCGACTACCCTAGTTTGAAGGACACTGTTGAAACTGAAGATGCAACTGCAGAACTGAAGTTTGAATTGTGTGGACCAGAAGATATCCTCATCTGAACTATGCTTTAGGTTCATCTAAACCTCCTCTGGAAGCTACAACTTTTGGTGGTGGAATCAAGCCGATCCGACTGTCAGTTTGTGAGATATCGTCTGCCCTAGTTTGATGATGAAGATGCTAATGTTGATGCTGCTGATCTAGGGTTTTCTACTACTGATATAAATCAGATTTATTGTACTATTTCTCTCTACTGAATTGTTGAAGATAAAAGAAGATTTGATCAAAGGGTTTACCCACACATTGTGGGGTTTGTCCCTGGCTAGCGCCACATCTTGTATCTCTTGTCTTGGCTTGTTTTCTGTCGATCATTTAATGTTCTATCTACACTTTACTTTATGTACATGTGATTGCTAATTTGGGGAATATAATAAGAAAAAGAAGTAAATTGTTATAAGCATAGAACATACCATAACTTAACAGGTGTCAATCCTACTTTGCATGATGGGGTAGGGCTTACCACAAGATTCTTGGGAAAGTTGAAGTGCAGGTAGGTAAAGGTTTAGATAAAAATTTCCTCCTTCTAATAAATTAGTAAGTATGATGAAGTAACAAGGGAAGGTTTAGGTGTGAATCTATAATCCCATAGAGCATTTAGGAGGGCGTTATGCCAATTTCTTTGTTGAGTCAACATAATTTTCTTTATAATGTGAATTATATTTTTGTTACTAGATTCAACCAGTCCATTTACTTGGGAATAATAATTAGCACAATGTTTAAGCACAATTCCATTTTCCAAGGAAAACCCATATAATATCAAAGATTAGAAATATGTAGCATCATAAAATACAAGTGAATTTGGAATGCCAAACCTAGTGATAATATTTTGCTCAAGAAATTGTATCACTTCTTGATCCCATCTTATAAGATAGTTTTTACTGTGAGGATGTATTTTTTCTACTTTGACGAGTGAGGAGTAATCTCGTCAGTAATTTCCAGTCACCATTGTTGAAAGGTCTCTTCTACCATGATTAATTGTAATGGAGATGTTGATCTTATTTCTCTCCCAACACACTTCTAACAAATAAGGCATTTGTGCGCTTATGCGTGAGCATATTGAAATAATGTTGGCCAATAAACCTTACTCGAATGACCTTGTGTGTTGTGGTCTCGCTAGCAAAGTGTCCTTTTACTGGCCCATCATGAAGCTCCTTTAACACTTTCTCAAAATATGAAGATTCTAGGCACCGAAGAAAAACTTTGTTGTGATGTTTGTAAAATGGAAATTTGTGGATTAATTGTTAAGATGTAGACTTTTTTTTTGTGTGAATAAGATAGATTATATTACTGAATAGAAGTTGTATTTACAAAAGTTGGATTGTGCATGAAAACGTCTCTAGCATAAGAGCCAACATCATTGGCCATGCTGGCTACCAAGAGAATTGATTCACAATGAAGCTTTGCAAAAAGGAATTCTATGTTTTCTGAGAAAATTACAATTACAAGAACTGAGAAAAGTACAAGTAGCAATACTGAGACTAACTCCAAAAAATAGATGGTGATATTGAACAGATAATGTCTGTTCCAAAAAACTCTATTTCCTTTGCCATGCCTGTCGCTACGAGCTCTGCAATGACAACGAGTTTTAGAGAGTGAAGGTTAAAAAAGGAGCCCACCGTGGACATCAAGGATTTGCTTCTTCGGGGTCATCATCCAAGCTAATAGGTAGCTCTTTGGTGCTACCTTCCTACATAGCAGTGGCCATTGGATGACTGGAGGAGGTGCCAATAGCTTCCTTTTTTACGCTGGGGGAGTCGTTGCTCAACGAGCGTATCATCATGGTAGTCCATTTCTTCAACATAGTGTAATGTGGAGAATCTTTGGTGATGAAGCAATAATGGTGGACCAATTCCACATACACAACGAATTTATTTGTGAGCTTGTCTATTTTATCCTCCACCAACTTTGAAATTTTAATCTGCTCCTACATTGCCAGGCCGAGGAGCATTTTCATCTACCATGAGAGGTCAATAGCACATGTGTATAGGTTTTCCCTGGCCCTGGAGAGAGATAGGTCAGGGATCCACACGAATTCCTCTGCTACTTCTTCTGAGGACACCCCTTGTCTGAGAACTCTTTCCTGGGCTTCCAGGTTTGTAATTCTCTCCTACATCTCGAGGTTAACGACTATGGAGTAATTCAAGGAAGCTCTCCTAACAGAGGACTTGGCTCCTATGATGGGAAAAGAGCCCAATTTGTTCCAACGGGAGGAGTCACGACCATGACCACAACCCCCACTAGGAGCTGGGCTTGAACAGAGCTTGGGCGCTATGAGAGGGGGAAGGGAGGTCAAAAGGCTGACAACAGAAGAGAAATAGGAATAAAAGTGGGCAAGAGTATGCAAGGTGATGAGGATGAGCAGGAGAGAGGAGGTATTCATAAGGGTGGGAGGGCCTCAAGGGGCGGGGTGATCAGGAACAAGGAATGGAGGCGGATCGTGTGAGGTACCAGATGTGGGTGAGGGAGACGGTACCGAGCGAGGTTCATAGGAATAGTGGAAAACAAGCCAGAGGGGGTACAAAGCAGCAGATAGGTCCTTTGTCACAAATGTCATAGGGATTGCGGCACGGGGCAGGTTTCCCTTAGTACTACTTCTGTCTGAACGACTAATTTCATCATGGATGAGATTGGAGATCTCCGAATTGTTAATGCCTGTTATTCTGGTTGTCCTTTGCATTTATAATTTCACATTGCTGATGTAATTTTCCATGCTCCAGGTCATTCCAGTCCCTTGAATGTAGATAGTAGTTTCTCGTTGTGCCTTCATTTCCCAACCTGTCTGCCAGACCATTCCCATCACATTTGATAGCTTGGAAGTGAAGCCCACTCATACTATCGATATTACTTTTTATTCTTTGGATTATTTTGTTTAACTACTAGTTATTTGACACCTTGGCAGCATCCAAGCCATGTTGTAGTTTTCGGCTAGCCTGAGTTGCCAGGGTCCCAAATTGTAGAGTTTAGCAATGGCTAGCTCGTTTTCCATAGCATGTAATTCGACATCGTTTTTGGTAGATTCCAAATTTCCCCTCATATATCCAAAAGATTCCCCCCCATGAGTTCTTGAAAACCCCATCGAAGCCAACTTTGTCTAGGTTTCCTTTCACTGCCCCGTCGTAGTTGAGCTTGATAGTGCTTGTCTCTGGGGGAGACCAGTGGACTGCAATTCCCCAATTTCTCGAAATAGTTGAGGCATTGCAGAAGTGGGTGAGATGAAGATCTAGGAGGGTGAGAATGTGCATATTCGAACTGCTTAGAGGGTTGTTGGGGCATTGGAGAGCGGAAGAAGACATTGTTTCCTGTATTTTTTTCTTGATGATGGAAAGAACAACTCCTTCCTGTTCGTAGATTCCTCTGAAAATTATAGCATTTCTTTCCTTCCACAACACCCAACAGATGATACCTGGTATAAGGTTCCAAGACCTATTCACCAAAGGATTGGGGGAAAGGGATGATCTCCAATTTTCAATGATATTGAGAATTGAGGAGATGTCCGGATCTAAATCCTTGAAAATAAGATACACCCAATTCCATAGCTTGTTCGTGTAGGGGCACTCGTTCATCAAATGGTTTGTTGTTTCATCCTTTCTCTCACATTTATTTCATCTAGAGGGGCCAATGAATCATTTTTCCTTAAGTTGTCCCATGTAATAATTTTTTGTGCATAATGAGCCATAAAAAAAGGGTGATTTTTGTCCAGTGTTTCCTTTCACACAAAGATTTCCATTTTTTTCCATTTGATGTTGGTCATGGAGTGCGATTTAGCTATAAGCTTCCTTTAAGTTAAAGTGCCTGGCCAAATTCTTCCCCATCTGATCTTGTCCTCAGTGGTTTCGAATTGAATTTGTCTTTTTTGGAGTTCACTCAAGAGCTCTTGCCACACCAAAGGGTTTCTTGGGGGTTCCTAGTCTTTTTCATCTAACCATTCCCTCCACTTATCACTGTCATTTCTAGGTTTCTAGTATTGATTGACCTTGAGTTTTCCCTTGTTTTGCATGCCAACTCTAATTTGTCTGAATTGATCCTTTACAAAGTCTGGCCTTTGTTTCCAGGATCTTCCCAGAAGAGAGCTCTATCCCCATTTCCCACCTCCCAAAAACTATGATTTTGGATGATTTCTCTATTTTCCCATGCCTAGTTCCATATGGTAGAGCCTTTTAAGGTACCATTGAGCTAGATGAGATTTTCCTGCAAGTTGGTAGGAACATATTTCGCTTTCCAGAGGATGTGCCAGGTGGAGTTTGGGTTTATAATCCAACGCCACAACGTTTTGGCTCCCAGGTCTTTTCTTAAGAGCTCAGGGTCCCTGAGTCCAATACCACCTACTTTTTTGGGTTTATAGAATTTATCCCATGCCACCAATTCCCACTTCTTCTTTTTTTTCGATCCTCTCCATAGGAATTTCCTTTGGAGATTTCTGAGAGTATTGGAGATGGATTTGGGGGCTGCCAAGGTCGAGTACAAATAATGTGGAATTTCCTATAACACATATTTGATTAAAACTAAGCAACCAGACAGATTTAGAGATTTGAATGTCCAGTTGGAAAGCCTTTTTTCTATTTTGGTGATAAGATCTTCCCATGTAGAGAGAGCCAAGGGCTTGTCAGTGAGAGGAACACCAAGGTATCTTGAGGGAACAATTTGGACTTTTCTGGGTTTATTGAGGTGCTAGAGGTAGTAGAGAAACCTGAGAGAATGGATTTGAAGGATGAGGCTTCTTTAAATGTGGTGAGGTCCATTAACAAGGTATCATCTACAAATTGCTTATGAGTGGAGGGAAGAGCAGAGGTAGAAATCTTGAGGCCAGAAAGGGCATTGGTGGAAGAGTCCAAGGAGATGGATCTGCTAAGGCCCTCTGCCATTATGACAAAAAGAAAGGGAGAGATGGGATCCCCCTAATAGATGCCTCTAGAAGGGTTGAAGGGATGAGATGGGGATCCATTCAGGAGAATCGAGAAGAAAGGCCCTGAGACCATTTCCATGATCCATTTTATACAATATTTGTGAAACCCAAAAGCTTCCAAGACCTCTTTGATGTATACCCAACTGATTTTATCGAAGGCTTTAAACATGTCCAATTACATCATCATTCCAGGCTTCCTTTGAACTTTGAGAGAGTGGATTAGTTCATGGGAAAGGATGATGCTATCCATTATTTTCCTCCCTTCCACATAACCAGTTTGGTGTTGGGAGATCAAGAGATGTAGGATGGTTTTTAATCTGTTAGCCAAAAAATTTGAGATGATCTTGTAAATGACGTTGAAGAGGGCTATAAGACAAAATTTGTCTGGGGAGTCAACACAATCACCCTTGGGGATTAAGGTGAGAAAGGTGGAATTAAAAGCTTTTAAGACTAGTTTTTAAATTTTGGACTCCTCCATCAGGGCATGGACCTCATTTTTTAACATACGCTATCATGCTTTGTAGAATTCTATGGTGAACCCATCCAGACTAGGGGCTTTACTAGTGGGCATAGTCATAAAAACTTCTTCCACCTCTTGCAGTGAGACTTTCCTCAAAAGAATTTTATTGTGGCCCTCAGTGAGGATCTTTGGGATGTTGTTAGTTATATTTTGAATGTCCCTTGCCCGATCAATCTTAGGCTCTGAGAGGAGAGTGTTGAAGTACTGATTTAATTCATTTTCCATGTCCTCATGAGATTGGATAAGGTTTCCTTCTCTGTTCTTTAGGGCCAATACTCTATTGTGTCCTCTGTGTTGTATCATTGATCAATAGAAGAAAGCAAATTTCCTTTCCCCACACTTTAGCCAGTTGATTAAGGATTTTTGATGCTAGAGTTTCTCTTTTTGAGAGACCCTTTCCTCCCAAATGTTTTGAAGATTGAGCTCTTCCTATTTCCTTTGTTCTGTGATGCCCTCATTAATGATTTTTTGTTGGAGGATTTCCATTTTAAGTTATAGGTTCCTTTTGGCAGTGAATATTTTGCTAAAAGTTTCCTTATTCCATTGTTTGATATCATTTTTGATGGATTTCAATTTCTACTATAATTTCTACATCTTATTTCTGGTTATTGGCATTAGTTTACTCCACCATTCATTCATTTTTTCCATGAAATCCAAGTACTCCAGCCAAAAGGATTCAAATCTGAATGGTCTATTCTTTGGGCCCGGGGAGATGTGAATCTTCAGGGATATCAGCTAATCGTCAGATCCTGATTGTGGGAGAATTATTGCTTCCATTTCCTAGGATGTGAGATAGATCTCTTCTGAGAGGAAGAATTGATCAAGCCTAGAAGCAATTTGTCTATCTCCCCCTTGTCTGTTATTCCATGTGAAAGTACCATTATTCATTGGGATATCAATTAGACTGAGGCCTTCTATGGTGGACTGAACGGCTTTAGAGTCCTTATCAAGTTTTCTTATGCCTCCCTTCTTTTTCCTGAGATTTATTACCATGTTGAAGTCCCTTGCAAATATTTTAAAAGGCATGTGGATGGATTCCATTAGTTTAAATATGCTCTGCATCATCTTGATTCATTCCACCACTCTGTGGGGAACATAGATGTTGGTAACACATATGCTTTCTTTGGTACCAATGATTTTCGAGATAGTGGTTATGGTGTGTTTTGTGGCAATGGAGGAGGTGAGATCATACTAAGAGCTTTTTCACATGGTCATTATTCCCCCTGTTGATCCTATGGCTGAATTCACTGTGTAATTGTATTGCTTGAAACAATTTTTTTACAGGAGAGTGAGGTGAGCTATGTCAAGTTTGGTTTCTTGAATTAGAAGGATATCCAGTTTATCAACTAGGAGTCTATTTTTCAGGATTATTTTCTTTCCTAGACCATTAAGTCCTCTAATATTACAAGATATGAAATTCATTGGTAAAGAGTGGGAGTTAGGGCTAGGTCCTTTACCTTTCCTTCGTTGATGAGTCTCGTGCCAAGTTCCTGAAGAAGCTAATTGGTGGTTTTCCTTCCTGTTTTTTCACTTGGGCCTTTTGTGTTGTATTTTCTAGCTATCATGTTTATCAAAATGCCTTTAGTTGCGCTGATTTCAGATGATGATTCACCTAAACTTTTCTTTAGTTCCTCTTGAAGGAGATAGGCTCCTTTTATTTTTTGAATTTGGTCTTCTAGGATTGCTGCCAGTCCATTTTTTTTTCCATTCCTCTGCTATTGATAAGAGGTAGACTCCTTCCAGTGCTTCTTTTATTGATTTTTCCTTTGGGGTTGTGTCCAACAATACTTGTTCCATTTCTATATCTTCTTGTGAGTTCTCGTCCTCCTTGTTTTTGTGATACAAATGGTGATCCTCTTGCCTCTGATTTGTTTCGCTTTACTTTTCCTCTTTGGCCTCCTCATCAATTGATTTATTCAAGAGTGGTTGTCCTTCCAAATTACTTATAGACTCAAATTGGTTTAGGCTAGCTACCTGGTCTTGTTATTTCTTTGTATCAGTTTTCATACTGTTTTTATTCCTTGTGTTTACTCTGGTGAAGCCCTGCTTATCCTTTTTCTTGCTGACCTGCTCACTGTCTTGAGGCATTTGATTTTGCGAACAATCCCTAAAGAGGTGTCCATGCTCAAGGAATTTTCTACATCATAATGGGATGTGTTCATAGTCAATTCTCTCGAGCCATATTTCATCCCTGAATATCAATTTTATGGCTTTTGGAAGGGCTCCAGAGACATCAATGTAAACACATATTTTGGGATAAGAGACATAATGTCCACTTCGTGTGCCCTCAGACAATTTTATGTATCCTCCTAATTGGTCTCCAATGCCTTTAAGGAAAGAAGGGTCCCAATAATCAGTTCACAGGGAATAGAGGCGAACCAAAACCGGGACTCTAGTGAAGTATTCTTTCTCATGAGTGAAGTTTTCTTTCCAGAATCTCATATACAGACCTGTAAAGCTGAAGAAGTAGGGTCCTCCCTCAAATATCCTGTCTCTTTCTTCTAAGAGATCGAAAATGATTGTAAATAACCACTTTAAACCTAGTTGGAGTCTGATTTCTCCCTTTGGTTTCCATTTTTCTTGTATCCACTAGTTTAGAGCTTTCTCTGTGGGCCAGATGCCCATGAATTTGCAAATTACTGCATGTTCTTGCATATATTCTCTGTAAACAGCTATCCTTGGGTCTCAGATTTTGAACTCTAGGATTTTTTTGGCTTTTGGGTTGCAGTTGCTTCTTGTTTTTATTGTTTCCTTTTGCAACTAACCCTCTGTGGTGTTTGCTTCCATTGCTAAAGTAGTTGCAGAGGAAGTGACTTTGGTAGTTTGAATCTCAATGTTTTTTTCCTTTCTCTTGCCATTTGGCCCTAGCTTCAGGGCTTGTTCTGGAGGAGTGAAAGGTTGTGCATGAAGCCAACCTGGTGAATAATGACTCTTACTCCATCAGTCGACCCGTGACTATATCATGAAAGGAGAGTTCCTCAGGGCCATCGTATGACTCCTCCAAGAGAGAAGGAGAGGTGAGGGAGAGCCCTGGTAGCCAAACACCCTAGCTATCCTAGGGCAACCACATGGAGAGCACCAAGAGGTAGACCTAGGGCTTCAAAGATGCTGAGCACCATCGATGGGTTGTCTGTGGAGTTTTCAATACTTGGCTTGATGTCCATAAGATGTAGACTTCAATCTTATGGTTGTCTTCTTTTTCTCCATTAGGTCTGAAGGCAATGTACCTTGCTCCAAGTATTTCCTTATTTCGATGTACCATGACGATGGCATATTTGGTGAAAGTACATAATCATTATTGTACATTTCCATCTCTTCTTCCCATCCAGAAATTTCTTCTTCTTGAGGGTTCACAACTTCAACAACTAGCTTACAGAGGCCATGACCTTTTGTCATTTGGGATGGTTTGAATTCAAGGTCATACTCTTTCTATAGAAATAAGGATCTCACTATGGGATGGGGACAATTACCTTAACATAACTCGTCTAAATGTATGACCTCAAGTTTTTGATAGCCTTATAAAATTCATAAGCCTATTTTTCCATGCTCGGTTATTTTAATTCAAACCTTTACATTCCAATGCTCATAAATGAAATAGGTTGTTAATTCCCCTAATCATATTTTTGTTTAAGAACAACCGCTAATGAATAATTAGAAGTGAACGTATAGATCATGAACTCCTTATTAAAATTTGGACTGGAAAAGAGCAAGACCCTTGACAATAGCTTCTTTTATCTTATAAAAGGCTTCCTATTCTTCCAGATTCCATTTGAAAGTGACATATTTTTTAATCTTGCCTCGTAAAGGCTTTACAATTTGGGTGAAATCTGAGAAAAATTTATGAACAAAATTGATTTTTCCCAAGAAGGATTACATCACCTTCTTACCACTAGGAAATGGGATTTGTGTAATTTCTTTTATGTGCTTTGGATCAACATTTGTACCACTCTCGACTATGATGTGTCCAAAGAGGTTACCTTTGGACACAAAAAAAATTCTCTTTTTTGGATTGAGTGAAATTTCATATTTTCTACAGTTCTTGAAAATTTGTCTAAGATGACACAAGTGCTCCGATCTTATTTTTGAAAATATTATGACATCATCAAGATAAACAACCACACTCTGACCTATCAGTCCTCCAAAAGAAATGTCCATGGATCTCTGAAAAGTGGCCCCGACATTAATGATCCCAAAGGGAATTCATCTAAATGCAAAGGTGTCCCACTTGGTTCTGAATTTCATTTAAAATATGTCTCTCTCAGCCACCAGGACTTGATTATAGCCAGAGAATCCATCGAGTAACGAGAACATCTCAGAACGAGAGACAATTTGTAGTATCTACTCCATTGTAGGGATATGATAATTATCCTTATCCATCACATTATTTAAATTTCAAAATTCCACACACAAGAGAATTTCTCTGGACTCCTTCCTCATGGGAACTAAGTTAGAGATCCAAGTAGAGTGTCTAACTTTAAAAATAATTCTTGCATACAACAGTTTCTTTAATTCTTTTTGTATCAAGGGTTCGAGAGTTGGATGTACCTTCCATCATTTTTGCTGAAAAGGTTTGACCCCTTAATAGGAATTACATGCCAGATAATTCTCATATCGTACATTTTGAGGTCCTCTATTTCCATGCAAAAACATCCATGTAATACTTGAAAAATTGAATAAACAAACACCATTCTTCAATAGTACAACAAGTACCGAGGTTCATAAACTTTGGATCTTTCTCCATTCCTCAATTAATTTGCTCATGCAATAATGTCGAACTTTGGATTTTTGTGTTGGTTGGTCCTCTGACTCAAATTTGTAGATCATATAAATTTTCCAAAGATACAACACCTTTGAGCATAAGATTCCCCTCGCACATGTTGTCTCGTTATTCCAGAGATTTATCATGTTCATGTTCATATATATCCATATCCTTCAAAATGTTAGCATTCGTGAGAAAGTCAATGATATGTTTATCATGAATAAAAATGTGGAAATTAGTTAAATTATTGGGATTTGTGGGTATATGTAAACTATCTCTATAAAAAAAACCATCTCTAGTAGGGGTAAATCTAGTTGCTACATTTTCTAAGGTGTCTATAATAGGATTATTGATACTAGGCACATATATGTTATTGAAATCTTTAAAAGAATAAATTAAACACCATACCTCTTGCTGGTAGGCTATAAGATGAGGTGAAAGACATTTAATTGTGTTTCATACCTCTCTTGTGATGATTTTAGAATCACCAATAACCTTCAAGAACACTACCTTCAAGTCTATGGCCTTCTTCAAACCAAAAATCAATGTTTCGTATTTGGTGGTGTTGTTGGTACATTGAAATTCTAAGTGACATGATACTAGGATCTTGTTCTTCTTTGGGTCCATGAGGATGCAACCTACACCATCTCCATCCTTTGTTTTCAATCCATCATAGTAGAGAGTTCAAACATCAGTATTTATAGAATAATTGACTAGGCTAAGGTTGTTTACATCTATAATACAAGTTTCATTTTCACCAATAAGATTACAAGGTGAAAGACATTGAATTTTGTTTCATACCTATATTTTGATGATTTTAGAATCACCAATAACCTTTAAGCACACTACCTTCAAGTCTATGGCATTCTTTAAACTGAAAATCAATGTTTTGTATTTGGTGGTGTTGTTGCTACATTGAAATTCTAAGTGACATGATATTAGGATCTTGTTCTTCTTCGGGTCCATGAGGATGCAAACTGCACCAACTCCATCCTATGTTTTCAATCCATCATAGTAGAGAGTCCAAAAATCAATATTTATAGAATAATTGACTAGGATAAGGCTATTTACATCTATAATACAAGTTTCATTTTCACCAGTAAGATTGCAAGAAAGGAGTTTTGGTTGTGTATCTGGTCAAAATTCGGATGGTTGTGCTTGATAACAACCAATATTTAATTCTATGAAGCAATTCCCCTGTATTTATTGAAAATCACTATTTGTTTCATTATGACCCTCCAACTCAATGGCCGTGTGTTTCATATGAGGCTCACTATTAACCCTTATTTGATTATTCTTTCCCTTATAGGGAAGCCACAAGTGAGGCCACTTTGAAGCGAAATAATCTTGAAGCTTTCTCAACCAATCTCTACTCAAAAGAATTCCATAAGCCTCAAGGATGTCCATGACTACAATATTAATGAAATGATGCACTCGTGAATCAGAAGACATATAAATATGCCTTTAATTTCTCCTACTAATTATTTCACATGATATATATCCATTTGAATGACCTTTGCATTATTTTTCTCTTTATTAGCATTAATGTTTTTATAAAGTAATAAATGAATTAAATTCATTGATGCACTAGTAACCGCTAGGCAATTATGAATGTTGTAGTTGAAAATCTCAAAAGTTAGTAAAAATGGGCAGACTTGTGATCATGAATGAACTCCCACATTTACCACATTTAAACTAGCTCTAGTACTTGTTGTGGCTTAGGGTTCAGTATAAGGTGACGTCTCGGAAGTAGGACCATATTTACTTGTTGAATTTGTTGGGGAAAATGCTTGTATAATCAAATCCATTTGATTAGGTATCTAATCTAAGTCAAAGAGTGCTATATTTTCTTGTGATGTCTTTATATCTTCGACTATATTGTATTCCCGAAATGTGTCCTTTGCTCCTCAAATTGTAAGACTTAGGAGGGTTGGTAGGTTCATATTCTCCAACTAAAACTTTCACAACTGACTGGGTCTCACTACCTTTGATCACTTCCACCATCAACATGGGAAACCTAATATTGGTATCATATTCTATTGGGGTAACCTGTTCTCCTTCATTTAATTTCTAAAGATGACACTCAGTGATCTGTTCATTAAGAAAAACAAATGCTGAATGCTTGCAATGTTAAGGAGCAAGTACAGAAATTCTGGTCGTTCTAATTAATGGAGAGGGGAGCGAAAAAATGGCTACGAATACTGGTCTAGGGTTTAACGCCTCAACCCTGCCAAACCAGAGACAACTCTGGCAGCACAGAACAACAGATTGGCTGACCTTCTCTACAGGGGGCGAGGATTGACCCGACAAATGATAAGCGGGGGGTCCACAGGGACCCCATCCTTCAAGAAAATCGTCATGCACAAGCAAAAAGCAAAGGAAGGATTAAAAATCTCGGGATATGGTGAAAGCAAAGACTCAGGCGGCACCAGAACCGATAAGGAGCAGAAAATTCCAGTAGAAACCAGAGGCAGCTCCAAAAAGAAAGATAAAGCAAGTAATGAAAAGGAAGATAGAACCCACGGCGCAGAGACAGATCGAAGAAGTGCAGGATCAATGAATCCCCAGACAGAAGAAGAAGAGGAGAAAGATGAAGAAAGGAAAAAAAGAGAAGAGAAGGACAAGGAACCATCATCCACTCCTGGCACCAACAAAGTAACCCAAGGAGCTTGCAAACCAAAGAAAAACGAGGCACTCAGAGTTGTATGCACAGATCTGGAGATTCAAGCCCACCGCGAGCATATGTCAGAACATGCAGTCATATGCAAGTTCATGGGACTGTGGCCAACGGAGCGCGCCCTCTGTCAATGGATCAAACAACGCTGGAGACCCAAAGGTGATATCAATCTACACCTAGGCGCAAAAGGTTTCTTTACTGTTGTCTTTACAAACCTAGAAGATAAGGATAGGGTTTTTGATGGGGGTCTATACTTTTTTGCTTCTGCGGGTCTCTATATGAGACCCTGGAAACCAAATTTTGTCCCAGAAAAAGAGACCTTCACTCAAGTTCCAGTATGGATCCGTCTTTTCTCCCTCCCCATAGACTATTGGGGCTTAGCAACACTCAAACAAATTGGAGACAAGATGGGTACCTTTATTAAAGCCTCTGAAGCCACTATACATCATAGATACACCTCATGTGCTAGAATATGTGTGGAATTGGACGTATCAGGAGCCCTGCATGAAGGCATTTGGCTGGAGTTTAGGGATGAAGACTACTTCCAAGCCATTGACTATGAACAAATCCTATTCCGGTGCAGAAAATGTCATGAACACGGCCATCTAGTAAGAGACTGTCCGCTTAACAGATCTGAAGAAGCTCTCAAACCCTTGCCAGAAGAACAAAGCACATAAATCTTTACCAGACCAAAAGCAAGACAAAGAGCCAACAGAAGAAGATCAAATAGAATAGGGGCAGTACCAAGCAATACCCTCAACACTTTCAGTGTATTAGAAACAGACACAGACACGGAAGAGATAATGGTGGAAGAGCGGAGAACAGAGAAGAAAAAGAACCAGCCAGACCACAACAGGAAAGAAAAGGATGCAGGTCCACTCAGTTCCAAGGCCAACAGGCAAGAGCAGGAAAGCACCCAAGACAAAGACACGGAAATGATAAATAGTGATGGGGGTAGTGACGAGATGGAGCTAAACGAAGCCTTAGAAAAAGCAGGTGTAAATCTTCCAGTAATAGAGGAAAACTGGAAAGCAAAAGGAATAGAAAATGTTCCAGAAGAAGAATTAAAAAAGATTAGCGATCTATTCATAGCAAGACAAAAGGTGGAACTAGACAGGCAAAATAGGAGATTGGGCATTGCAACAGGCACAGGAAACCACTCTAAAAATATCTCCCTTAACCCAACTGGCTTCAAGCAAAAAAAGAAAAGGGGAAGAAGGACAAATAGTGAGGTGCTACATGATCTAGGGATTCTAATGCTGAACTCAAGTAAAATGAAGGCACTCAATGCCTTCCCATATTACCATTACTGTTGCGGAGGTAAATCCCCTCTGCGGACAGAGGTGGATCCCACTAGCCCCACAGGGGTCTAGCAACAATCAATCACGTTGCATGCAAGTTTCTAGCTATATAATTAAAAAGTCGATCTAGGAGACCAACCTGGGATCCAACGCTTGTTTGTTGTGGGGGGAAGTGTCGCTCCTATCCTCTATCTCCGGCCGGTCGCTATTCGCACATAGATACCTGCACAAGTGAAGGATAAACCAAAACAAGCATAAAATCCAAAAACATACAGCTATGTACCAGTCAAGCAAGATACAATTCACATATCACCGATGTAACACACGAATGAAACCATAATGACAGTCGCTTTGCATTAAATAGAAATGAGAGAAGAAATTACAACCACTTAAGGCTTGACACTGTAAAACTCCTCTAGCTGGGTGGGCAGTCAGTCCGACACGTCTTGCAAAATCACTTTCTCTCTTAACAATCCGACAGCATAACCTTACTTTCAACTTTCAGCTCAAAAAGTATCTCTCTCACACTAGCTTGTTTGCTCTTTTGCTTTTGCCTCCAAAAACTAGCTTGTTCATTATGGGGAGACAGGCTTTTATAGATAAAGGGAGAGGAGATATACATTGCATGTGGACACATTCTGAGTTTTGGTAATGTCTCATAATAGCCATTGCCTTGGATAGAAAAGCTGAAACCCGGATGCTTTTGTGGGCTTTTTCCTTCAGGGAACTGAGTGAGTCGCAAGGGAAAAAGCATTCTAGCATGCGCTGGCCAAAATCATGCCCAAATTGTGTGGCACGGGCTGTGCTCTGGGACAGAGCGCTTATGGGCGCGCCCTCTTTGTAAGGACTGGGCCATTGGCGCGGGGTAATATACTGTGTGCCCGCGCTACTGGGAAAAAGGAATTTTCCAAGGCTAATCTTCAGAAGGTGTCTTCAGGGTTATTGTACTTCATACTCAGGAGGCCTCAATGCAAGTGTTTTCAAGTTATGTCACTGGTCACCGGTCCGTAAATGTGTCCTCCAATGTGTGACAGTGGGGGCGCGACAAGCACTGTGGCCGATGGTGACAAATTACTGCGTAACACCTTGTACCACAAGCTAGCTATCAACAGTCATATGGCAAGATCGTTGGACCATACAACTTTCTTGCGTGAAGAAGACATGGAAACAACTCTTTGCTCCTAAATGCAACCAATGTTGAGTTTTAAAAAAAAAAATTGCATGATTTTGTACTGAGAAACAACAAAATATACCGAATTTCCTTGTGACAGAGTTGCTAAGATGGAATCTCCATCTACAACATTTATCTATCAGGATAAGAAAATGAAAATAAATTTTTTTTCTTATTCTATAGACTCCAACTGTGAGATAAAAAAAAGCACATCAAGTTTGTTTACCCCAACACGCCAAGTAGCAAGCCCCAACTATATAATATAAGAAAGTAGTATGTATCCCAAATGCATGAAGGGGATCTAATGGAAAGAAGTGACCATTGTCAGAAGCCCTCCAATCAATATATAAATATATAAATGTAGATTTATTATTATTTTAATTGGAAATATTCAATTAAATATTAAAATTTAATTTTGTCTCTCCCAATCTAAATTGCTTATTAGCATAATTCACTACCTTCATATGTCTTGCATTTTTTAACAGTGTTGTAACATGTGGATTAATTTCATTTTTGGTGCACAATCTCCACCTTCTAGGACAATATGCTGCAGTGGCCCAACCCCTACAGATCATTACGACAAACTAAGAGAAGATGAAAGGTTGTACAAACCAGCATATTTTTCAAACAACTAATCCAACATGAGTACCTTAACTTTTTCATGAAGATATCATATTGAGAACATTTGAAAAATGGTGGGAAATATGGGCAGTGACTATTTCTCTTGTGTGAGGGTGATGTGGAAAGAGTGATAAGATTTCACTATTTTGAATTTTTTTTTTTGTTAAATCATAAAAACCAATATTAATGGAGATATTGGTATTTTTTACTAAATTTTGTGAAGTGACTAAATGTAGCTTTAACCATTCACCTTAATATGTTTTTTACAATATAATTTCCCAAGTCTATTTAATGTCTTCATTATCATAAAAACCAATCTATATTCATCTTAACTCCACATCTACCACTCTTAGAGGGATGAAATCTATTTATCCCTCTCAGCACTTGGTAGACCCAGAATTAAGATGGATCTAAGCTGATAGAATTTCCCCTTTAAATAGTGTATGCTCACATGAATACCATGGTATTACCATGGTTCAATACCATGGGTTATCATAAACATGGAGCTTAAAAACTATTATTAGTAATTTATAAATATTAATAATTGATTTTTATTTTATTTTATTTTTTGATTTTAATCGAGTTAAAATGTTTAAGTGACATTAAATTACATGAATACCATGGTATTACCATGGTTCAATACCATGGGTTATCATAAACATAGAGCTTAAAAGCTACTATTATTAATTTATAAATATTAATAATTGATTTTTATTTTATTTTTCTATTTTATCCAAGTTAAAATGTTCAAGTGACATTAAATTACAAGATCTATTTTTACTCTTGATCTACCCAGCCCGGAGAGGGATCCAATAGCTTTTCACTCTATGCTAGTTTGCATATGACGGTATTTGATCCCTCTGAGCACTTAGTAGATCCAGAGTAAAGATGGATCTATGCTAGTTTAATTCTGCCCTTTAAATAGGCTACATTCCATGTGAATACCATGGGTCAATACCATGTGTCATCTTTATTTTTATTAATACTAATATTAGGGTTAATAATGTTTTTTTGCATGGTATTAATAATAATTTGGCCCATGGTATTTGGCCATAGGCTTCACCTAAATATAACGCATTTTTTGAGTGTTCGTAAATATAAGGTGACTTATGGAGTAAATATAAAAAAATGTTTTATTTATTTACCATACCTCTCGTTTATTTATATATTTATTAATTTACCATACCTCTTTTATAAATATGGTATTTGGCCTATAGGATTTACTTACATAAAAACTCTGTTTTGAGCCTTCTTAAATAGAAAGAGGGTTATGGACTAAATATAAAAAGAGGTTTTATTTATTTACCATACCTCTAGTTTATTTATATTTTTATTTGTTTACCATACCGTTGGAGTAAGTATAAAAAGAGGTTTTATTTATTTACCATACCTCCACTTTATTTATATTTTTATTTATTTACACTCTTGTATGTTCGTAAATATAAGGTGACTTATGGAGTAAATATAAAAAATGTTTTATTTATTTACCATACCTCTGGTTTATTTATATTTTTATTAATTTACCATACCTCTTTTATAAATATGGTA
>APFE030884173.1:7793-26792 GCA_000404065.3 Pinus taeda | reverse complement strand
TTTTCATGTACATAGGACAGACAACCGTCTGTGTGGCAGACTGATGATTATGATAGAGCCATCATCCTTTGATTTGGACGATCATGTGTGTAGCAATGATGTACATTTTGATGTCTTTATTTTCCTGAATATATCGCAGCCCGGATGGATGAAACTAGATCTGGGGTCTTCAAACTCATCCAATCTTCACCCGAAGTACAAGTCGATCCATGTGAAAAATGTTCTGGAGTCGAATATGGAAAGACATCGCCTGATTACCAACCAATGATGTAAGTTGTTAACAGGCGTGAGAGGAATCACCAATAATGATGATGACCCTCAAGGTACTACAGTACAATTCACGTGGTGTGAAAATGGGACTTGGAGTCGAACACCACGCAAAATCTTTTGGTCGAAGGCCATTGTTGTAAACCTATCGTCGGAAGTGAGAAACTTGCCATTGAGGCATGCAAGCTTCAAAGTACTAAAAGGGTTGTTCCTAGGTTGACTTCTTAGATAATGAGATATGTCGACAAGAAGTAACCCGTCGTAGGAGGGCCTTAATGAATCCCACATCTACTACATGGAATGGAGCAAATGATTTTGTGGAGTTGAAAACGATCTGATGATACAGGGTTCAAGGTGGCGGCCATGAAAGAATGAAGGTGAAGGTATTGCAGCGGGTGAGACACAAGCTGGGTTGGCGAATTCTCTGATCGACTTCTCTTGAACATATCGGCGACACTGAAATGGATTGGTAGCGTTAACCCCAAAGATGGATGGTACGACAGACCAAAGGTAATATGACCAGTGAATGGAATAACCCAACCCGACTCAATCACGGTGACGGAGTGAAAGTGTCATGTTCAAGAGTGACTCACTACCAATAAAGTTTCTTCAAGTGTTCTTCCCAATTTTTCCCTAGTCATTGTTGACCAGTACCTCTTTATTTTTATCAAGCTTGAGGAGGATAACATATGCTTGTTCTATAATTTTCCCTTCGGGAAAACCCGTCGCTATGTTTTAACGAGCCTAGCGACAATGAAACTCGTTCTCGTCTCTATGGATAATTTTGTCGCTATTGGTTTTAACGAGTTTAACGAAAAAGACAACTCTATCCTTTTTCAATTTTAGAGAGTCTGAAAAGAGACGGAAAGAAAACTCCAGTCATCCTTTTTCGTCATATAATCCCTTAAGTCCGAAAAGGTATAAAATAATACGAAAAGGATGAATTTTTGATAGTTTTAACAAGCCGAACAAGACAAGCGCTCGATATTTTTATGTAATAATCCCTCAGGTCCAAAAAGATTAAAATCTAGAGGAGGGATAGCTCTTCTGATAGCTTTAACGAGCTGGAGAGGCCAATTGCTCGACAATCTTTTCATATTTTATGAGTCAGATGAAAAGAGCTTAAAGGAGACTCGTTTTTTAGGAACAAGTGATATTTTCGAGTAGCTGCTGATTCCAGTTAAGGTTTGGAATTTTCCAATCACGGTAGTGTTACAAAGATGGCTAATAGAATCACTTGTCGCAGTTGTTCCTCAAAAGGATAAATAATCAAATGGAGGCGTATGATCGGCTAAAGCCGAGTGGAGATGATGATGAGAACACAACCAAGGCTCAAAAGTTGATGATAATGCATTCGCAATGGTTATTTATCGGATATTGGTTCATTTTTTAATGAGCTTAAACTCTGGGGGAACATTTGCTCATTTCTTAGGTTTAATTTTTAACGAGCTTAAACTTTGCATAAAAATTTCTCGTGCCAGTCGTATAATAAGGATGTCCCATTGATAGATGCCATTTTTAGGGAGCTTGCACCATTCAAAGCTTTGCTCTGTATCCTTTCATTATGTAAGCTAGGAACGACCAATCCTACGAGGTTAAAGGGTGGAGAATCTACAAACTAAGAAAATAAATGGTCACTCTTCACTTGCATGAAAAAAGGTTTGCATGCCCCCAGGTATAGTGAAATAGAGTTTCCAAGCTACCATATATAAGTTCTCACATTTGCAAGATAGTTTCCATCCGCGTAGTAGACAGAAACACTTCCCGACTTAGTCCATTTGGACAAAGGTGATTCTAGCTCCAACCACCTAACCTTGACGAGGGAATCTTATTCTAGTCTAATCCCATTTTCCTAAACGAACGGGTGTCAGACTAGTCATATATCCTTCGTGGAAACCTACCCTATACCCAAAGTTTCCCTATCCAATCAGACCAGGGTGCATGCCCCCTGGGTTTCAGTCATGGCCACCGAATTACTCGCTCTCTTCAGGTGGACAGACTGGAGATTGATGAGACATTCCTTGCATGAAAAGACCAGTTAGGGATGGAATTTGACTATTAGCTATGTGTGAACCGGGGAATGAAAGCTGGTCTACGAGTTGGACCACTTGGCCTTCATGCGGAAAACACATTACTCGAAAGAGTGAGGAGACAATGGCTCCCATTATATAAATGCAGTCACGCCCAAGGAGTAGATTATAATCTAAAGGTCCTTGGACTACCATTACGTTTAGATACATGGTTTTCCCTCTCAAAGTTATAGGCAAACTTGGAAGGATCCATAACGGTCGACTGGTTCCTTTGTCGAAGCCTATTAGATTTCGCATCTCAAGCAGAAGCAATGGCTAACCAAGCGCTTTCCAAGCAGTTGAGGAAATGATACTCACATAAGCCCCTTCATCTATGATGGTACCGACCATGACCATTCTGTAAGCTTGTACAATGATTCGAAATGGTACATTAGACGGTAGACGGGGTCTGCCTAGTAGATTCCAATCGAAGGAAACAACTAGGTTGCTTGGAGTCTGTGTTTACGAAAAGAATTTGAACGGTGTCGTTCTCATTGTCTTCGGTGACTATATCATCTGAATATGGACCTTCCGAAGACAAGAACAGGTCGACCGTTGCCTCGACCTTTTGACTTTAGTCTGGTGTGGACTCAAGGGGTTTATCTTCAATGATAGATGCTTCGACCGACCACAAGGTTGTGTCAGTCGGATTTTCAACTAGCAATGGACTCGGCAAGAGTTTCTTGTACCCAGGAGGAAGCCATAGTGGTGAAGTAGGACTGTTATCCAAGACTCTTTTAGCTTCGTCTAGGAAGGGACAACAGTCGACGGCATGATTGCCTTCACACAGTTGGCAAGGAAATTTATATTTTCCTTTCTGTCCAAAGACTTCGTTTTCACTAGTTGATGGTGTACTCTCAACATGATCGTCAGAGATCGATGACACCGGGTTGTGCAAATGAGGAGACCAGTCCCTTAAGATCTGAGGGATGCAAGGACAATCTCGATGATAGTGGTCCCCTTTGCAAATGACACATGGAGATTTGGGTTTGGACGTTGCAGTGTGTGGATTTTCGCTAGATGATGCACGGTTGCCCCTTTTCGCCTTTGGTTCCTTCTTTTTCTTCTCCTTCTCCTTCCCTTTCTTCTTCTTCTCAGTTACTTGGTTTTTAGCTTTACCAACTTCACCAAGCGAAGAGGAAGGAGGGGAGGGAGAAACAAGTGAACTAGAAGGTTGGGGGGTAACTCTAATATCATCTAGTTGCTGACTTGATTGCTCAGGAATCGCGGTGGTTTGAACGATAGAGGTCGAGAAGAGCCATATTGGCAAGCCGATTGTCAGTCCTAGGAGGGACAATGTGGCCATATGAGGTGCACCAACATCTCCCCAAGAGGAGAAAGGACTAGGATTTCCTCCAAGGGGAAATCCTTGGTTGGTGGACTCCATTTTCCTCAACCTAAGACCAACGAGGGAATAGTGACATTATTCCGATTAAAATATATTTTATGACGCTTTGACACAACTTGCTTTTTCAATTTTTAAGAGTCGAGAAAAAGCTAAAGATGACTCTAGTCGCCTTCTATTTTTAATGAGCCTTAAGTGACAATTGCTCAGATGGACCTTTTCCTTTAAGGAGTATGAAAAGGAACAAAAGAGACTACTCTGGAAGTCTAGACAGAGGGATTACCAAACCAATCACAAAACTGCAGAATACTTTTTACGGTACGACAGTCAATCTTCCCGAATGCTGTGTTCAGTGCATTGCGATTGATAGGGCGGTAAACACGGCTTCCTAAGGATAAAGGATATAGCCTATTGTGGTCTCCCAATATATACTCGAAGGTACGTGGGAGCACAAGTCCGTACTAGCACTTGTCATCTCAAAGAGGAGGAATAACCCAACCTACAATGAAATCAATAGTTACCAGGCTTTACGACGCCGGAATACATCTCTAGCCTAGACTTCTAAATGTTGTGCATTAAGTTCCAAAGTGTTTTTATGTTCATTGAATTTATTTTACAGTTGATCTTTCTTAAGAAGTTTGTCTTTCAGGTTCACCGCGTGATGTAGATGTACAATTCCTAAAATGCAATCTAAGATGATAAACAATCGTTTAATCTTCTTTTTGCAATGAAAATCTTAGCTACTAAGGAAAGAGAAGCGGGATTCTTTCAACATAGAGTAGAGAGCACACACTAGATGCATTGTCCTAAATCAAAATCAACAAGCAGTTAAAATGCAAATGCACATGCATGTATTTGTTTTCGCTTTCTTAATGTGTGAATGACAAAAAGAATGCTAAGTACAAATCTGAATCGTTTCAAGCAACAATACTAACGATTTTCTCTTCAAAAGACGCAAGGAAGATAATGACAACACTTTGCGATTTTGAATTGAAAACTGCTTTCGACACTTGAAAAACTATTAATTCAAATCAAATACAAGAGTAACAGTGTAATCAACCATCAAGAACAGTGGGATTCTTTTCTTTGACTAAAAACGACACTTACGACACTTCCAAATCAAAAGACGACAATTTGATTACGCTACTTCTTTGTAAAGGAGAACCGTAAATGGAGAACAATACATAAAAACATTTATAGTTCTTTGTACAATGGAGGCTGAATCATGCAAAGGAAGGGAGTTTCCACATTGGTATACTGATCACAGACAGCAAAATTCCTGAATAAAGTTGAAGAGAGTGAAGAAAAAAACCAAAATCTGGAAGCAGAAGAAATCTTATCTGATCATCGCACCTATAACATAGGGAAAGAGCGATGCATCCCACCTACTACACACGGGAGGTGAGATGCATCCAGATTCCTCAGAAGAGAAGGTGTGATGGTCCAGGGACGAGACTTCAACTTGGTTCTTGGTCACAGTTTGCAGCTTAGTTCAGGGATTTAAGTCGAGATAATGATAGTCAGTAAATTCAAATCACAAGGGCTGATCTAATGAGGCTACTTGAGCCACCACTAGGGCAATTAAGATGTTTGCAAATCAATCGTTCAGTTTATAAACAAAACCCGGAGATAGAGTGAAGCAGCATTGATCTACTTTGCACTTGCAAAGCAAATGTAGTTCGAAGGCTAGCTGGCTTGACTTCAGGCTCCATCTGTAAGTTTATAAAGCAAACAAATATAGATAAGTAAACAAGTTATTTTTCCCCAACGGAGTCGCTATTTTGTTATCAAGAAATCTAGTGTCTATGCAGAGCTGCTAGTCCCACTAAGATGGGTAGCTATCTTAGAAACAAACATATTAAAGTTACTTTCGTTTTCCTTTACGAGAAGTAGATAGGAAAGGAGCAAAGAATACCAACCTCAATCTTTCGCTTGGTTCCTTGCTTGTTCCTTCTTCCCCTCCTGACAGACCTTTGCTGCTCCTTCCTTGATTACTCTGCTTCAAAGGAGTACCTGTAAAGTCAAAGCAGCATGACATAATACCTTCAAAGTGCAGAGATCTACAATCATTAAAAAATATAGGACAAAATATCTTGACCACACAAATGCATTATATCACTCAAACATACAACAATTGTGGAGAAACCTGAATAGCTTTATTGATATAAAGATTAGAAAGAGAGGATTACAACCCATTGATCTAACCCAACCTCATCCTCCCAGCATGAAAGCCCTTCTCTTCACCTCATGAAAAGCTTAGATGACCCAACACTATGATGTTCCACCAGGAAACCAACAACACTTCCTTACAAGATACAAGATTCCAGCCTCTAGATCTCTGGGATGAGGGATCCATATATAGATGATTGTAGGGGGCTGAGTCAGCTTCTGGGATTTTGGTTAGTGTCCTCTCTCTGATAGTTCTTGATTCCACTTGGAGATTCATGATCTCTTACTCATCCCTAGGCGAATTCAGAGAGGCAAGTGTCACAGGAGAAGTTTCATCATCCACCTTGCAAACTGTCTCTGCCATTTGTCTACTCTCACCCATCACACTCTATAGAAGGGATTTTCAGTATGCATCGCACTTTTTGCATGTGGCAGGTGAGATGCATCGCACCCTTTGCACTGAGCAATCTGTATGGTCCAGTTTTGACCAGTTCTGAGTAGTTTTCTGTGGAGAACTTCTGGGAGATTATGTAATCAGTTGACCTTGTTCCTTTAGGGTATGAAGCAACTCTTTTAGGGACAGAAGCCCTTGGTTTATGGACATATATGATTGGGGTTGCAGTGCCCAAATATGTCTATAACACAAATACAACCTCCCAAACCAGAAAATGGACAATTGCAAACAAATTTAACATTGGAAAGCAGAAAATCGAGCGATTGTAATGGAATATAACCTCCTGCGAATCGGATCAAATGAGTCTTTTCATAGTTTATCCACCCCCTTTTTTGGGCTAAAATGAAAAAAATAATTCTTTTTTAAATAGAAGTTGGGTTAAATATATGAAATGGGTGTTTTATAAAAATTTCACCCCTCTAAAATGAAAAACCCCTTAAATTTCACCCTTGGGCTAAAATTCACCTCTAAAATTTACCATGATCTAGGTACTTGCTTCATTAGAGACATATATGAAATTAGTATGGAATTCCATTTCTTGCTTTTCTTTCTTTCTTCTAGGTTGTTTCACATGACCTTTACGAAACCACTTATTGCCATGCAACCAATTTTTTAGCTGCCATTATTCCTTCACAATTTCTTATTTTCTTCCTTCAATTTATCAATCTCCTCATGAAATTTTCCTTTTTCTTTATTTCTCATGACCCTGGTACCTGTGGTCTTATGAACAAAACTACAAACTAAGGATACTAGAATAAAATGAGAAGAAACAACAGCTACTATCTCAGTCTTTTCAACCATAATTTCCTGAAACTAAATCACATGCATAATAAAATTGAAATAAAATGATGATACTTATCCTTTAATCAATCTTTAGCTTCCACCTTTGTTCTTATTCCATACACACTCCGGATTGGTTACCACACCGACAAACATCCAGTGCCTTCTCCTCAACCATGTGCACACACACATAGTGTACATCCCACATACAACCACACACAACATACCACACCATGCAACACATGCATCTACACCTGACATATGACACAACTCAATACATACTCCTATGTCAGGTGTATGACACAACACAACACGTATACATACGCAATGTACATCAAAAGACATACATCTGCACACAACGTGCCACACCTCAAAATGCATATACACACACTCGATATACAACACAACTCATACATCTATACCCGATGTACAACGCCACACAATACATGTACCTACACTTCGCATACAACACAACAAAATACATGTACTACATAAGGAATACAAATGTCACGATACCACAACTACACAATACACATACATAGTACCACATGTACACAACACAACATGTATGACACACACATAATACCACATGTACACTAGTACCATATGTACAACATGTACACAGTACCACCTGTACAAAGCATCACCTGCACAATGTGTGCTCAACATCACACGTACACACCACCACCGACATTGTACACAACACCACATGTACATTGTACCACCTGTACAATGTGTACACAATACCGCATGTACACAGTACTACATGCATGACATGTACACAATGCCACATGCACGACATGTACACAACACCACCTACACACAACGTCACTTGTGCCACATGTACATGACACCACATTCTCACAACACCACTCGTAAAAGCATGTACGCAACACCATATGTACATAGCACCATATGTACAACATGCACACAATGTCATATGTACATAGCACTGCATATACATGTACATAGCATTGCATATACATGTACATAACACCATACACAACACTGCATATCCAACATGTGCACAAAACCATATGCACACAACACTGCATATCCATCATGTACATAGCACCATCTATACCCAACACTGCATATGCAACGTTCGCACAAGACTATATGTACCAGCCCTGCACATAAAATTGCATAAAAAACATGTACACACACTATATATACACAACACCGCATGCACACAACATCACAGATGCAACATGTACAACATATACAACATATGCACAACAACAATACCATACATCCAAAACCACATTGTCCTTACCAAGAACCTTGCTTCTAGTGTCTTATCCATGCTTATCCTAGCATGTTGCATACCACACTACTTTCATTTTGTTGATGTATCCATTAGTATTACCTGTCCATAAGATAAGCATAGGCATAATACAAGCATACAATATAAATTCATATTCACATGATACTGACCTCATATATCTGTCAAGCTACTTCTCCCAATTGATTCCTCATAAGACCCGAAACCTCTTCACATCATTCACCTACATAAGCAATCATTCCTCCACAAGAATGTTTCCTAACAACCCTGTCAGACATTGACATACATACATACATACATACATACATACATATATAATCGTTAGCATAAAAAAATCATCATTCTGTCAGACAACGTCATACATACATACATGTATACATATATAAACATCAGCATAATCATGATCATAACATAATTACGAGATAACATAAGGTCTAGGTTAAGAGAACTTCCTTTATTCATGCACAACATTGAAAACAATCGTTCCCAACATAACCAAGGCATTTGACACCTCAGATCCATTTACTTTACCTTTTCTAGTCACCTTTCACATGTGTACTGCCATCGTCTATTTACCACTATGGACCAACCAGTCCAACCGACTATCACAATCTTATCTTCCGTTGCGCTTACTCATACACAAAGCTTCCTCTAAGTCTTACATTACCTATTGGGTACCACACAACTCTCCCCAAACTCCACTAACTTTCCTCTTTCCCAACCAATTCCCAAGACTCAAAACAATAAAAGGCAAGAATAGAAACAACAACAAGAATACCATGAAAACCAAAAGCAATATGACACCACAACAAAGTGGCATAGCTATGCGCTAGACACGCAAAATCACAAATCAAATGCAACAATCGCAAAAGACCAAAAGCACAAGACTAACCACAAACACCATGAATCAATCCCCATGGTTCCTAAGGAAAGCTCAACCAGATCCTTCTTAAAAATTTCATGGCAATTTCTTTGCCATGCAACCCCCTGCATCATACCGCCATAAACACATAACTATCAGTGCATAAATAAATATAACAATACACCAGATAGCTTATCTTGTTTTGTCAAGCATGTTGCCTTGTAGTTGAACACATCTATGCCATCTCTCAACAAACTCAAATTCTCTTGAAAATTCCACTTGTAACTAGAGACTAGCTAATATACCTGTCAATTACATGTCCATGAATATAGAACATAATCACATAATTTCATTAAAATCAAGGTTAAGAAGACTTCTTGTGTGAAAAGTACTCATTTGTTTGGAATTAGGGTTTCCAAACATAGCCAAAGGAGTTCTTACCAAATTCTTTTCCTTTACCTCTTTACCTTGTTGCAATTTAGGTTTAGCATGTAATTATATAAACACATCAACTATTACCTTGTCACGCTAATACCAAGCATGTTTCCAGCAACTGATCACACATGTCAACCACATGTTCCAAATATCAAGACAATCATATCTATCAATTTGAAATCACCTTTTACAAATGACCATGTCATAACCCATAATCAACTCATAGTCATTAAAGATAATGCTACAACTGTGAACTACATTCAAGTACATATCAACTGTCTCAACACATGTGTTAGTACAATCATCTTAAAACAAGATCATTAGAATGCATACTCATATTATGAAATTCATCAAACATTCAACCAACTTACAAACATACCATGTTAGATAAATCAACTAGACACCAAACACTCAAACACCAATTAGATGTCATAATCAAACAGTCAAGCACAAGGTAGATGACATAAACAAGTTCATACCTTGATGTATCTCAATGGAGGAAATCTTGTCTGCACAATCAATCTAGTTAGCAGGATATAACGTCACAAGATATTAACTCAAACATAAATAAGATCATGATACCCAAAATAGTCACTAGCTAACATGTTTACATCACAACTCATACACAATTATCATTTATGCATAGCAATCACATATGTACAATCGGTCTAGATTAGTACAACATAATGCAACACAATAATTCGACTCATCCATGAATGTCATAACCCTAACCATCTGCATAGGCCAATCTAGGTTAACATAATACATATACATCAATATCTTAAATGCAATAACCCTAATCATCAAGATAACTATCATATAACAACAACAAGTTAAACTATAACATACTCATCAACAACATATAACATAATCATCAAGCTATATGACATTAAAAAAAATTAGCAATGCATACAACCACAAGTTACTACCACCCATGAACATCTGACACGTGCATAGACTACACTAATCAACTAGCATCTATCATGTATGTAACCATAACATCAAAATACATGTACATAAATCTAATATATATAAACCTAATGCATACAACAATCCTTAACTTACATACTTGCATGCCAAACATACAATACTTGTATGATATATGTTCTTACCCCAAATTCTAATGATGCAACCTTATTATGATGATCTACATCTCATGCTCTATCTCAACCAACATATTAACATCATAAAATACCAATATCATCATGATGGCCTAATTGCACAAAATGACTTCACAAGGCATGTTTGACCTACTATCCATGCATAACTATAACCAATACCATACATGCATAACAACTGCATATAGACATATAACACATGAGCACGAAACCATATACATATCATTCTAGCTAGAGTCCAGTCATCAATGCATGACCATATCAACTTCATAAGCCATGACCTCATGCATGACAACAACCATTACTCCATTGTACACATTTCCACATGCAACCATCAACATGCATAAGCAATGCCCAATCAACTAAACATACGCATGAACGTATGTAGTCAAGCATAAGCAATCAATTCTTGTAACCAACCTACAAGATTGATACATGTAATCAAACATACAAGAATGAAACCTAACATACAAGGATGTAATCAAGCGACATATAACATGTAACGATTCACATACTCATGATGATGCATTCCACAATAACAACATCAAGTTTCACATGATGACATCACTACAACCCTGATCAACATCATACAAATGCAACAAGCACATGGAATGCCAGAGTAAGAGACACACATGCAACTGACATGCATGCATTCCCAACACAGTCCATCTAGTCCAAGGGGTGAACCATGCTCTGAGTCCACTCTGTAACACCCTCCTCCCTCATCTACCCAAGAAACCAACCAACTTGGGTAAACACGCAATGAGAGACTACTATGATTGGATTTGACCTCCTATGCGACCTTAAGGAAATGGAATCAATGGAAACATAACACACAAACATTCAACATCAACTTTAGGACCCTCAAGAACCAATCCAACACTTTAGACAACTTGCCCTTGGGTCATACTGAATTTTTGACCAACTTAAGACTCAGTCGCTCTCATGATATATGTATGGCAGTGTCTAGAAACCCAGAGTCGCTCTCATAGGCTTGCCTGCTAGTGTTTAGAGACTCATTTTTCTAGTTTTTTGCTAGTGTCCCCGAGATTTGAGCCACTTTTTCAGGCCCAGAGCCTAGGTCACTGCCCAGAATGAAATGATAACTTAGGAGCAGTAAAAGAACAAAAAAAAAAATGATGCAAAAGAAATAAGTTAAACAAGACCTTAATCAAGCTCCTACTAGCCATGATAGGCATTTCGTCAAACATATTGTAAACATCTAATCTACAAGTGTAATCAACAGAATTAATCATAAGGATCTCATACATATTTGAGAGTCGCTAAGAACCATTGTTTCCTCATGCCATTTGCTGCATTATCATCTATTAGGCCATAGATACATTATCCATTCATTTACAAGTAAAAACATGTTGGGAGCCATACATAGATGTTGTCATAAAACACACATATAACCAACATAATAACAACAGAAATACTCATGAAAGTACAGCCATATAAACCATATTTAATCCATCAAAATGCTCATAGAAATACAAGAAGAAATAACCTTTCATTAATGACACAAAATCCAAACCCGAGATGGGACTTCCACATTCCACCTGACCATAGATTGGCTAAGCACAAATCTCTCTTCAGCCATTTACCCCTGTGCCATATTCCACACATGAATGTGGGACTTAAACCAAAAGAACCAACTAGGGCATACCAAGGCTAAACCACCTCACCCTCATCAATAAAAGCCAAGCTTTGCCACAATCCATCCCTGATCACTAGGCCAACACAATGAACACATCATAACAGGATTTACCGTGATCTATACCCAATCACTATTCCAAACAAGCATGGATGCCACCGGAGTTCTCCACCTACACAGTGGGGAATTTTCTTGTCTCCTAGTCTCTCAGGGTTTATCACAATCCAAACCTAGATCACTAGGCCCTAAATCAAGACCCACTGTCCAGGCTTTAACACATATCCAAAACCCAAGATTACTAGGCCCAATGGAGAGAAAACCACCTCTTGGCTTTACCGTATATCATGTTGTTCACCGGCAAGGATTCCTAGGCCCACCGAGGCAACACAATCCTTGCTTTACCGCAACCCACAATCTGGCTCAAGGGTCACTAGTCTAGTGGCTTTAATGTGATCCAGAGTCTAATTGAGAGACCACAAGGCCATGTGCTCTATCATTCAGAGATCCACTCCCCTCTCAGCTTCGAATCCATCTGGCAATCCAGCTCAACCAAAACATAAGAACCCCATCACACCATGGCTATCCGAAAATGGAAAGGCTAGCTTAAAAGCACTGTTACACCTGGCAAAATCCATGCCATAACAGCAAAAGAACCACATGCAATACTATTCATGCCAAATCTAGCAAGGAAAATACACATGAAAATCGATACCTACAAAGAATCATGTTGTAGCTACTTGATCTTGCTCTTCTTTGCTTGCTCCTTCCTTCGTCTTGTCTTCTTTGCCTTTCTTGATCCCATGCATAACAAAAGTAGAAGCTTAACACTGACTAAGAACTTGTCAACTGATCCGTAGAAGCCTTTTTATGAATGTGGCCTCTATTTTCTTCAATTTCCACTATTTTCCTTCAATTTCCTCCTCACATGCAACCTGTGACCTTTTACCTTCCTTTTTCTCCTAATTTCTATTATTTTCATAAATAAATGTGCCAAAAATGCAATTTTGCCTTTCCAAAGCCTTAGCCATTGCCTTTGCCAATTTTCTTAGCCATAATAAACCGAATCAACACCCACTAGGATGTTTTATCCACCATTTAGCTTGGAATATGTGTCCCATCACCATGGTTATTATTTTGCCTTTATTTACTTTTGTTACATAGAATTTTCAACAAGGTTGTTACATTTACCTCTCAAATGTACTTTAGGAAAATATATTCTTATTTATGTATCATGATCTATAAATTGGTTGTCACTATATTTAATGGATATATATTGTCACTTCCTACTTAGCCTTAGGTGATTATTTTTCATCACAAAAGATAAAGTGTCAGCATTTGTGAGAACAATGGCTTATCCGAGCATTAAACACAAAATATTGTATCAATAAGGAATGCGTCAACAAATGGTAGGAAGATGTTTTGTTTCCAATTAACTCAAGTTGACTTTGCCCATAAAGTATGTTTAGTAAAAATGGAATGTAAGTGTATTAAAAGGCAACTAAAGCACATCATGAACTAGTTACATATTCAATATCTTCATTTCTCAACAATGTGCAATCATGGAATTAGTCATGTTCTATCTTGTGATAAGTATTTCGAAAATATATTGACAAATATCGATGATAATTGTGAAATATGACTTTCAAATGGATGGTAATTGTGCAATATGACTTTCAATGAACAAAATTCATCTTTACATTAAGACTAATATAGAACAATAAATATGGTCCTTTCGAATTTGTTGAATCTCATAAATAAATGTTTTTAAGAGGTTAATTATTTGATTGAGCCGAGAGGCTCATTCTACAGCCAAGTATGAGGGGATGTGTAAGTTTGTTTGTCTTTCCTTTTAAAATAAAAATAAATAAATTATACTCTAAATGGAAAAATAAAGTCGTCTATCAAAAAAGAAAAAATGAATATGATGTAAAGTAATTAGAAGTAGAAAAAATGTGTAAGTAAGATGTTTAAATTTTATACTTTTCAAAAATATTTCAACAGAAAATTTAAATAAACTATTTGAAGATCTATGTTAACTAATTTATGTCGATGTCAACTTCATATATATGTATATATAGAATTTTTTTTTTGTTAAATAAATATTTTAATAATTTAAAAATATATTAATAATAAAAAAACCATTTTAATTTGTGTTGATAAAATGTATCAATACACACCTTATGTAAACTATGTTATATAATTATTTGGTCATATATTTCTATATACAATTCAAAATACAATTTAAATAATGAAAAATTACACATGTTATGTAAACTATTGTTATAATAATTATTTGATAATATATATATTCTATATAGAATTCAAAAATACAATTTAAATAGTCCACATGTGGTAGCTCAAGCGGCAAGGGCCGTGGAAATGAAGTCTCACCGAATCGGAAGTCTTGGGTTCAAATCTTGGGCTACCCTTCCCCCATAGAGGGGTACATAATGGACATGTAAATCGGAGAGTCCCACCCTAGCTTACAAAAAAAAATACAATTTAAATAATAAAAAATTACACATGATATTTTACACCCTAAAAAATTTTCAAGTGAAACAAATTGATCCTTCTCGGCTCAGTTATTTCTATAGTTAAAATAGATCTATGTGGATTATTTACTACAATTGTTGTAACATATTTTGCATCTAGTTTATATATAACGTCGTTTGGTTATTTGCATCGAAAATTGCAATGACTTCATTTGACTCAATAACTTCGACGTTTCCTTCCTAAGTTCATTTATATTTACCTCCATTTAATGTTTTCAATAGTTACATTTGAGACGTATCTTTGATAACGTACTTATTATTATTAATAATAATATTAAACAAGGTAGTAAAATATCACTAAGACAATAATCAATTTTCACAACATATAGTACTGTTAATGTAATAATTAAATAGAATGTGTCACGAAAGAGCCCTTCTTTCCTAATTGATTATGGAGACACCCTGCTAACATGCTTCAAAGAAAAGATCTTTTAAAACACGAATAAAAGATTGATACCAATCTAGAAGTTCTTTTAGTCAGCGCTTTAACTAAGGAACTATTTAGTTACGGCTTTTAATTATAGGGTATAGCTTATATATTATATTATATATATATATATATATATATATTTTTTTTTTTTTTTTTTTTTTTTCTTGTACGTGGTTCATGAGTATTTTAGTCAGTGAGTGATCGTTATGTCTCCGGAAAAATTTGGGCGATAGCTAGGCTAAATCACCCCTCGGCCTACTGCAAGACCTGACCCCAAGGGCTTCGGGTGGATTCGACCCTGTGACCTACCGATAGCGAGGCACGGTTTTTGACCAACTGAGCTAATCCTTGAGGCTTATAGCCAAAATATACTTATTTATTACAATGAAAGCATAATAAAATCTAATGAAATAGTTTTAGTGCCAATTTAGTATGATTTAATATTTAATTAAGAACCTTAAAAAATTAGTAATTAGTGTCCATAAATGACACTTGAGGAGGGAAAACTACGACTTTATTGGTTTATAAATACAATTAGCTATGGCTTGTGGTCTAACAAATTGTAGATCCATACACTCAAACACTATTATTTACTCTACATTTTTTTGTGTGCTCGTGATTAAATTACTAATCTCGGGTCCATATTCCTTATTTTTCTAGAAAGTTTTTCATACTAAAAATGTTATAACCAGGATATGTTATTCTTTCTACAAGTGACTTCAATGATATTCTAACCATGCCACTCGCCATCTAGTTAAATCATAAAAACTTTATGGAAACTTGGTAGTAAAATACGAAAACCCAAAAATTGTTCATGTGGTTGTTAACCCATGAACATATAAATAAGATATAAATGATTTAACATTTAGAGAATAAATAAGATATAAATGATTTAACATTTAGAGAATAGTTCTTCAAGAAGAATATTCAATAAAATATTGAGATCCTAATAATTTCATATTTACTTAGGAAATTTTAAGATTTCATTGCTTAAGCAGTAGTCTATAACGCGACTTTTTGAAAGCTTTTTCGGCGGATTTTTCCGGCCAAAATCCGGCAGCAATTCATTGGAATCCCAAGTTTGATAGCTAGTTTCTGCACAATCAATGGCTCCCAGGGGTTTTTCAGGGCGCTGAATCCAAATATGCAGTTAAAAAACCATTTTAACTGCTAAAAATCAAGATTGAACCTCATTTCTTCCGCCGGATTCCGTCACCGGAATCTCCAAAAAGTCGCATTATAGACAACTCCATTGCTTAATAGTAGTGTTTGTAATTAGCAAAAACTAAATAAACAAATCTGAGTTAATTTTAAAAAACTGACCAGGGAACCATGAGAATAAATAATATAGAATGCAATTTTGAATATGGAAAAAAATGCCATTGGAATTCAAAGAGAACTTACTATTTTAAATAGAGATTCAACTAAAAGCTCGGATGTAATAGTACAAATCTTTCTCTCTTTTTTAATTTTAACTTTTTCTCTTTCAAATACCAAAAGTTTATAATAAATGTATCTAGTTTTTTCATAAGTTTATGAATGTCATAACTAAGTCTATAAATGTCATAAGTCTATGAATGATTTATGTTTTGGTATTTTCTCTTTCAAATACCAAAAGTTTATAATAAATGTATCTAGTTTTTTCATAAGTTTATGAATGTCATAACTAAGTCTATAAATGTCATAAGTCTATGAATGATTTATGTTTTGGTAGAAAATTCTTGTGTTGTGTACTTGTAATTTAAGGTTTGGTATTTTTATCAAGGACATGTAACTTACATGAGATATACTTTTAGACATTGGATTTTCAGAATTGACTATTTTATATGTGTAAATATTTATAGAACTATTGCATTCTAATATCTCATATTATTATTGATCTATTATTATTGATTTATCATGTTGTCTATTGCATCATGTTATACTCAAAATTAATAGGTATTAAGAATATTTTTGTTAAATAGCTAGGGATATAACATGATGTAGGTTATCCATGTATTGTAATTATCAATTTGTCTAGAATTTCTTCTAATATGTTCATAAGTAACTTTTTTAGTGAACCTAGTTTAATAAAAATCAAGAATCTTTTTTCATATTGGAAATATACTTCTTATGCTGAAATAATGATGTAGGAGCATCTTAACACATAGTTTTATTTTATTCACATGAACAATTTTCTCTTTTTGTAATTACCATAATCATGATATTTACCTAGGAGAATTTGTGGTTGTTCGAAGGTTATCCTAAGATGTCCTCATAGGACATGTAAATATATATTTAATGAAGTGGTGTTTATCTTCTAGAATAGGGCCAATTGTAAGATATACTGGAGACTTGTTAGTTCAACCCTCTTTTAGTCTTGAGATATTTTTTTTATGCTAGATTAAAAAGGGGCACTTTAATCTGTAATAAGACAATGCGAATAAAGTAGATCTTGCATGTGTAATATTCTTTGTGGAATAATCAAATCGATTTCTTTCTTTTTGTCCTTGATTATCAATTATATGCTTTTGAGTTATCTTGTGATTGCTTAATTTTGTATCATATGCATGATCAATCTTTTTTGAAGTGTCAGATTCTTTCCAGTTCAAATCATCATGCAAATTTCCATTTAGTTTCGTTAGGATAGAGAGGAGGGTGAAGAGTTCATGGTATGAAGGTAGGACAACTAGGAAACTGACCAGACGACAAAGGCTCTTATAGTTATTATTGTCTTTCCTTATTGGCCATTGGGGATCAAAGTAATTAATGTTCAGTATAGAAGAGCCCCTTGAAAAGTTTGACCTAACAAGCCTTGAGGAACTTGGTCATGAGGAATGATAGGCCTTAACACCTTTGGAGTGGATTGGGTTTTGGCTACAACCACAAGGACGAAGAGTTGGGGACTGCACACAACAAAGTTGATGCTTTGTTGTGGTGTTGTGGCCAACAATTGACCAAGTAAACTGGACCATGCTTTTATTGGGGCATAGTTAGGAGGGATCGATCAACGAGTGAAGTGGGTGAAATCTCACTACACCCCATCAATTAATTCTATATTCCTTCCTTTATTGATCAACAATTTCTGTCAACAAAAAACTGATTACCTAATAATGCTATTTGTTTTAGTATGCTTGTATATTTATGTTTAATATGTATTATAGTGATATTTACTGATAATCATTTTACTAGAATAATTCTTCATATGTTAGGAAATTTGAATTATACTGAAATGTTGTGAGTAACTTGCATAAATGATGCATAAATTATTTTCATGTTCAATACTTAAGGTGTTGATTTTATTACGCTTTTTTTGTTTCTTAAGATTTTGTGTGATAATAATCTTACAAGATTTATTTTACTAAATTGGAGAACATGAAAACAATTTCTACTTGTAAGACTTTAAATAACATATTGCCATATATAATAGTGTGTAAAAAAATAGAAATTGTTTGAATATGATTAAAACAAAATCCTTTTAATAGTCATTAGTTATATGTTTATGTAAGTAGTTGATGCAGGAGCATCAAGACCATTTTCATTTGTAAATATGTGATAAAAGGGGGGTGTGATAAATTTTAATATTTTGTTATTTTT
>APFE030884171.1:0-47776 GCA_000404065.3 Pinus taeda | reverse complement strand
ACATCATTTTTCATAATTTACTTGTATTCTTTTGCATTATATTCCTTAATTCTTAATTTTTAGTTGCATCTCCATAGGAGGAGGGTTCAAGTTTAATGAGCTTGGTCATCTAAGCCCATAATACATTTTGGGTCTTTTACTTTCTCTAAAAGTTTGTTCTGTTGTGTGACCTTCTACTTCTTGTAGGGTGTGAGTATGTTCTTTCCATATATAAAGGGATGCATTGAGCTTTTCAATAATTTTCAAGAATAAAATTTAATACCCTTTACCCCAGTTTTCTCTTTTATGGGACCATATTAGTATTACTCCAAGATATTATGGAATCATGATCATTTTTTCCATTTTTTAAAGAAATGATGACTTTAAATCATTCCTTATCAAGACCATAAATGAAAAGTTATAAAATGAAAAAGTTGTTACCACCATATTCTCTTAGAAGGTAAGTATCTATTTCTCCACCAATCTTGTCGTTATATCCATCAAACAACGAGTGGAAAAGTGTAAATGAATTCTCAAGACTTAAATCAAATACATATTATTCATCTTGTCAAGTAAGATAGAAGATGCATACATGAAACCCTCACAAATCAATGAAGTTTGTAGATCGACACCTAGATTTCAAAGTATTCTTCTCCTCTCTTAATGCCTCAAAGTCTAAATGGTGATATTTTCTTGAAATTCGGTTATGAAACAATAGATATGAACAAAACAAACGATAAAAAATGTAAAATATCTCATGTTTAGGCCATATCTTATAGATCTCACCTAGATCCGCGACCTCCTCTCAATTCACAGTTTCTACAAGTTATGTGTAAAAGAGCTATGGTTTTCTTCAAAGATGAATGTTCTCACAATAGTTGAATTCATTTGAATATATGCTCGTATCGTACAATAGTTTTTACGTTCCAAATCGACAAGATTACCCTTCTCACCATCAATACCACAAAAATAGATAAATTCAAGTGTCAAGCCTCACGCTCATCTTTGATTTCATGTTACTTCTCAAAGATCTCATTGTAATCCACACTCTTGTGTGCCTCTCACAAAGCCTCAACCTAGTTGTTGTACTCAAAGTGGTAAAGTATATATCTTCCTTACATTGAGGGGGTTACTCATAAGATTGTTAGGGTTTTCTGTAAAAATGATGTTTTCACTCAAGGATAAAATTGATCCACACCACCTTAAGGTAGTTTACAAAATTGATTGTTCTTGTAGAAAAAGTTATATTAGAGAAAAATGAAGTTCATTGCAAATGAGATTGAAAGAACAATGAGCTCACACTAAGATGAAAGATCTAGTGCTTGAGCCCTTTCCCTAAAAAACTAAGCACCATATATACTTGATACCACTATGAGAAAAGGAAGATGAGGGAGGCACTTGAAATAATTAAGCATTGGAAAAGTCCCACTAAAGATGGTGGCATTGAGATGAATAGGTGCTTGCTTCCTCTAATGAGATAGGTTAGTTCTACCAACTCCTCTTCATTTCAACATTTTAGGTATATCTAACCTTAACTTTATATTATTCTCTCATAATAATAATGAGTAATATTAAGATAAAATAAAAATAATAAAATATTTTAATAATAATTAATATTATAGTGACATATGTTCTATTATTTAACTCATTAATTTCAATATTCATCTCTTAATTTAAAATTAAATTAAAAAAAAATTCTAGCTATTTTTACTTAAAAACCGAAAAATAATATGTAAGTATTTGGGAGGTGCTGAGTAATAGTGTTCACTTTAATATTAGTAAAAATATTAATTAAAATAGAAATTTAAATAATCTTAGTATTTTATCATGCTTAGGTTATTTGTTTTTATTCTATATATTATAAATATATTATTAATATATACTATTAGGGTAAGATTGGTAATTTAGGGTTTTAGCCCACCCTTATGATTTTGTGTTTTATTTTATTATTTTGGTATTTCTTTATTCACACTCTCTTTGCTCTATTTTTTCTGTGGTGGTGATTATCGATCCATTTTGGGATTAGAAAAGTGGACAAACTATGAAAACTAATGTGGACAATCCAAATTCTTCTACATGTTAATAATTGACACTAGTGAGAGAAGACAAGCGAACTAGTAGAAATGACTTAAGCCATTGTATTGATACTAGGATATGGATTTATAATACATAAATTTTACCTTGTAGATATAGATCTAGATCTCACATGAAACTCATAAGTGAACGAGACAGTTTTTCATCAATATAAGAATTACAATTGATGAATATGTGGTCTAGGATTTTATGATTGTCTAGGGACTCATACTCTAACAATATATACCATATGTCTACCCATCTTATGGAAAAGGTCCCCTCTATAATCTATATACATTATAAGTAACATGCTTAGGACCGAACCAATATATTTTTCAATATACTCTGTAGGTATTAGATTTAAAATAAATTTTCAATTTTAAATATAAATTAGATATATGATTAAGAAAAATGGAAATTATAATATGCCTTTTAAAATGTTATTGTTTTTTTAACTACATATTTTTGATATTCAATTTTAAATATAAATATAAATTACATATATTATTGGGTAAATATTGTAGGCACATAGTTATCTACGTTAACAATTTAATAATAAAAAACGTGTTTAAAATCAAAATCTTAAATATAAATATTTTCCAAATCGTATTATATTATTTATTAAAATTAAAGATTAATGAAATTAATGACTGATACTCTTGAAGCCAGTTCAAAGGAAATTGAGGCAGAGATTCAGGAGATTGCTGTCAAATTAGAGAGATTATCCCTAACGCCTGCATCCCCATCATATTCTAAAGTGTTGAGAGAGACAGAGATGAAGAATGTGTTGAATGAATTTATTTCAGAGTATGAGCATCTAATAAATGCGACTAAATCGAAGAAGAGAAAGCGGCAACCAGAAGAAGATATCTGGAAGCCTGTGTGGCAGAGATTTAATCTCCTGCGTCTATATTGCCAGCACAGTGCAGCAAATAGGGAATTGTTTTCTTCCATCAAAGGATGCGAATTCTTGTACCGATTGATAACTGAGAAACTAATTCAATTGTGTTGTCGCTATCATTCCTGTGATGATGCCATGGAAGTGGCCAAAGAGGTGGCTCGAATTGTGGATGTCATCGGTTTAGAAGAAAGCGAATTGCGCACTGCACCTGAAAGCTTTTTATGGACGTTGGTACATATTTTGTGCTATCTCGGCGACAATTGGAACTATATGAAAATCCATAGTATGATTCTAAGAATTTTTTGTCGGATTTTTCATGACAAAAATATTGATTGCAAGAAGGTTTTGTGTTCCTGCGTAGTTCAAATGGCTCTTTATGTGTTGGAACGGTGCCATAATTCGGAGGGCACATCTAATGAAGATGTATACAATGGAGTTTCAGTCCTCAAATCTGCCTGGCTGAAAAGCATGGCATCATTTCATTTACATAATTCGTCAAAATGGCCTGACGATTTAATTGACATTATTGTCAAGGTAGCATAGATTTCCATTTCCCGCCTCAAAGATTTGAACGTTGCAACCAACAACCACCACGAAGATTATGAAAAGGCGAAGAATATTAATCTGGTTAGCATAGCACTTGAGCGAGTGCTCCGCTTAATTAATTTGACAGTCACAGTTACATCATATGATTCAGGAAAGAGGGACTTATTTTGTTGGTGCAAGCGAAAGCTGCAAATTTCAGGTATCGGAGAAGTAATCGTCGGACTCGTGGAACTTGTCCTCGCTGGCTACAGATGCTTGCAGGGGTCATCTCAATTGCAACTTTCTATAAGCATTGCAGCGATACTTTTTAAAGGAAACTGTGGTCGAATTAGGGACGAAGGCATTGTCCGAGTCTTTAGATGTTTTCTTAAAAGTGGTATCGTGGATGATGATCAGTATTGTAGTGTTAAGCCCTCACTACAACGCTTTATGAGAGATTAAAGTGGTAGCGCGAATTTCACTACCACACGTAATTTTTCTATTTATTCTATCATTTTAGGGTGTTGTGTATTATTTTTTTGTTTTCAATATGGTAATTGTTCAAATGTAACTAGCCCACACAGTTTTTCTATTTATTCTGTCATTTAGGGTGTTGTGCATGACCTTTTTTTTTTTTCTGTCTTCGACAAGGTAATTGTTCAAATTGTATCTATCGCACAGGTTTTCTATTTATTTTCTCATTTTAGATTTTAGATATTTCATATAAAAGAAATTTAATTTATTATATGATTTTTAAGTGACTTTTCGCTTGTTTTTAAACTCAAAATATGTTTAATAAAATAAATTTTGATTAACTTTAAAATTCAGATTATGTTTTATCATGATTTTTTTGGTGAAGACAACATTCTGCATTTTATCAAAATTTAAAATCAGTTTTGAATTTTAAATATAAACTAGATATTTCTTACTATGAAAAAACCTCTATAATTTATGTTTCTATTAGTTTATTATATGTGTTTTAGGTAGTTTAGCTACTAACAATGTAAAATTATATATAATATATATATATATATATAATATATATATATTATATATAATATATAAATAGGTTTGAATTTATGTACTATATTTGTTATATGTTTTGGATGTGTTTTGGCATATCTTGAGATTTCTAGCAAAGATTTATTGCAACTATAAGTTTCATTTGTAAATTTTCCACAATATGTGTTTCTGGGATTTTCAAAGTATTGAATCTATATATCACCATTGGACCAAAATTGTTTTATAAAATTTTAACTAAAAATGTCAACACATGTGATAGATAAATAAAACCATTTATTTAAACAAAATATTTTAGAAAAAATTTGCAAAAAATGACTTCCATCCTTACCTAGATAAAACATTTAACAATAATAATAAAAAATCTTAAGAATTAATCTCTCAAACATTGTTGATCAATGTTATAAGTGAACAAGAAGAAGCATTATGCATTGTAGCTCTCTGTGTCTCACAAATAACTCCTCAAGCTTTAGCATAATATATTTATAATTTTCTTCTCATCACAATGGAGAAAATCAAAATATTAATTACCTTCTATTCCTCATAATGACCATATTAAATAAAATAATATGAATTAACCATTAAGTTCTCACAACAAATACTATGGGATTTGAAGACCATGCTTACCTCTAGACATGAAGTATCTTGGCGCTGCAAGCTATAGTTTGGGCATGGTAATTAAACGAGCTCGAGCAAAGAGGAAGATAGAAAACCATTCAAGGCTCCTATTCTTGTAAGTGTAAAGTTATTTCTTGAACAATGTACTAAGACAACAGAAGAGGAAGAGGACATGTTTAGTGTTCCATATTTGAGTGCAGTTGGTAGTGTGATGTATGCAATTTTGCATACTAGACTAGACATTACAAATGTTGTGGAACTATTTAGCAGGTTTATGTCAAAACTAGGAAAGGATCACTGGACAATAGTGAAGCTTATTTTTAGGTATTTTTGTGGCACTGGTAATTATGGTTTGTGCTACCAAAGAAGGATAGATTTGGATAGAGTTTAGGACTGACATGGCTTTGTTGATGAAAACTAGGCTTGATTTTTGTATCAAGGAATATCTGCAAGTGGGTATGTGTTTAACGTATTCGAAGGAGCAGTCAGTGGAATGAGCAAGAGATAATATCTACCTAGAACTTTCAGCTATAGAGGTTGAATACAAGAAAGCTAATAATGCAACTTAGGAAGAAGTTTGGTTGTAGAGATTCTATTCAAGTATGAGGTTGGTATGAGGTTGGTGCATCAGGCTATAAAGATATATTATGACAGCCAAAGTGTAACTTTCTTAGCAAAGAACGCTACATATATTCCAATACAAATCACATTGATGTTGAGTGTAACTTTGTGGGGGATATGGTTGAAGATAAAAGGGTGTTTTTGCTAAAGGTGGACACTCATAAGAATGTTGCAGATACATTGACAAAGTTTGTGAGCACTGAGAAGTTTCCTTGGTGTAGAGAAAGAATGGCCGTTTAATGCCTTAACCAATGGGTAAGATCTCCTGTCACCCCCAATGTGGAACGAAAACAACAAGTAGGAGAACGATGGGTTTGTGTTATATTCTTTACATTTTCCATGCAGACCCAAAGATGGTGAGTGGTCCTACCCATGGTTTTGTGCAAAGCTTTTGTGTATGGTTTTTTGGTATAGTGGTTTTTCCCATGGTATTTTTAGAACTTGTCAAGGGAACTATGATTATGTTCTAGTCAAGGGTTAGGGGGCAGGGTTTACAAATGTTTCAACATTTATATATATGTATTGTAACATTGATAGTAATATAATGGAAAATGAATATCGTATCCCTGGATTTTGGATAGAGGGGAAAATCTATGTGTATATTTATTTTATATTCTCTATATTTAAGATTTTTTAATTTTTTTTAAGAATTTGTTTGCAGGTAATTTCTATACAAGTTTAAAACTTTCATCTCTATAATAGAATCTGACTCTAACCCTCTCACTCAATACTCAGCAGTAGTATACATATACTTTTGTCTCACCATCTCACTCAACAATACCTGAAAATCTAATTGTAGTATACAGAATGTCATAGAGACAATACAACACCATTGCTATATACGATAAAACCATTTACCATACAACAACCCACTTAGCCATAATTATAGTACAATAAAAAACAATTGAATACTAACACCTTACAACAACATACATACTCATTTTACATGGCCATAACCTTTGCAAACATTTAGACTCATATACAAGCTCATAGTACCAAGGACACACAAATCATGTGCAAATAAGGCAAGACATATGCATAATATTTAAATACACCAACAGATCCAATACATCATATCCTACAATAGAAAATTAGATTAGCAATATTTTTCCACTGTCATTGTATTCATCGCTCACACAAAATCATTGTTAGCTACATAAAAGAACAACTCACAAATATGTTGCCATATACACACTAATATTTTGCACATTGCCAAAATAATATACTATGTTCCCATCTTAATGCATTGCACTCTCATTCGAATATGTATAAAATTCACACACCAAACTCTTTCTACAAAACATTTAGTAGCACAATCAACCTCATCAATAAATCCACACAGTTTACAATCCCTTCGTCACACCAACAACTTTTCCACATATCACACATCATTTAATTGGCCAGTCATTGCACACGTCACAAGGATGCACTCTATCACTCCATATGTGTACTTCCACAAATTTACATTGGGCCTCTACACAATAACTCAAGCCATATCACTCGAATTTGGACACTAGGAGGAGGACGTGTCTAGTGTTCAATATGTGAGTGCAGTTGGTAGCCTGATGTATGCAATTTTGCATACTAGACTAGACATTACACATGTCATGGAACTATTTAGTAGGTTTATGTCAAAACTAGGAAAGGATCACTGGACAATAGTGAAGCTTGTTTTCAGTTATTTGTGTGGCACTAGTAATTATGGTTTGTGCTACCAAAGAAGGATAGATTTGGATAGAGTTTTGGACTTAAAGATGCTTTTCCCAAAGTGAACCCACTACAGCAAGCCAACTTCAACATCCTTTCGAAACACTTGTAAACCTCGAGGGCCTCTGGCCATCTCTATAAAGTAATGAATCATCATCACAATCCCATTAATCCCATTGGCCAACACTATAAGCTGCATGGTTGACATCAATGGAAACATAAAGCCATGAAAAAGTATCTCATAATTTAGGGCCTCATCCATTCTCTATGTGCCTTGGCATTGATTCCTTTAATTCTTTAAGGCTACATAGCTCGAAAAATATCCTACCATTTGATGAAAGATTTTGTTATCACATAAAAAGTGATCACCTAACAATAATTAATCGGGTGGAGTGAAATACACCATGTAGTATGGGCTTTAAACATTAATATCGAGCTCCACTTGAGGAAATGATGGAAGGAATTATTTTTCCTAAGTTATTTCAATCAACAAATTTACCAACAAGGGAATTACCCATAAAATCATCAAAGAGATGTTATTTTTATATTTACCCACTAAAGTGAAGACAATTCAAAATATTTTCAATCATTTTTTAAATTTTCATAGGAATAATTCAATAAATCATTTATTTATTTGTTTTTCCTTAATCCTTTAAGGATCATGGTATAGATAATTTTTAAAATCATTATTTATAAATTTTCTCTTACTTATTTTACCAATCCACTTAGAAGTAATTAATTAAAGAAAATTATTTATTAATTATTTCTTGTTATTTTACCCATTTATATTAATTAACTCAACAACTCATTTTCTTGAGTTACTTTTCATGACAATTTATTTGATGGTTTCCTCTAACAAATACTAATTGAATACCAAAATTGTTACTATCTTGATTTGGTCCAAAAAATATTTTATTACTTAACCATGTGAAATCTAACCTAGCATTTTATTATAAATAGATAGGTCTTCTCTTCTCATTGCACATGACCATTGTCATCTTCCAACTTTTAATGGTGTTACCCTTGAGTGCTCTCCACTAGAGCCTTATCTTTTTAATTCTTTTGTGTGGCTTTGGATTGTTCAACTAGTTTTGGAGAGAGGGAGTCATTAAGGATGTAGAAAAACCATAATCAATTAACCGAGTTGTGTAGAAGATTGTCTTGAGCCATTTTCATAAGGAACTTCCCATGAGGTGAAAATATAGTAATTACTAGCTCCAATAACCAAAGATAAAGCTTCAATGGATAAAAAAAACATTAAAATAACATAAACTTAAGTAATTTAAGGGTTATTATCATGTGAATAAATTATTTGATAAAAATAGCTTAGGAAAGATGGTCCTTAATTAAAGTCACTTTTAATGTGTAAAACCCATACTAAGTGAGTATTGCAATCCACCTGAATGAAGACTCATTGCTAGATGAAGGAAGGAGCGATGGAGGCTGAAACATCTAGGGTTTGCGGGCTGTTTCAAGGGCGGTTCTCCATGGAAGGGTGCAAAGAAGGGAGCTCCACTCCCTCCTTCAAACAGGCTATGACCAGCAGGTGAAAAAAAACATATCGAATATGATAGAGGACCTTCAAAGGGAAGGAATATGAATACTGAAGAGAAACAAGATGGACAAAAGTCAAAGGAGAATACCATTACTAAATAAAATAAGGAAGAAGACAATAAACAGGGAATAGAAAAAAAAGCACACATGGGCCCATGTAAGCCCAAAGCTGTTGTGACTCCTAGAGTTGTTTTAAATGAGCCTACTCTATAGATGCATAGGGACCATGTGAAAAACTATGCAATCATTTGCAAATTGATGGGTTTATGGCCTACTGAAAAAGCCTTACAAATGTGGATAAGATATCACTGGAAACCAAATGGAATCATTGACCTACACCTAGGGTCAAAGGGTTTCTAAACTATGGTTTTTGCAAACATCGAAGATAAGGATACAGTTTTTGAAGGCGGGCCCTACTTCTATGCTGCAGCAGGTCTTTATATGAGACCTTGGATCATGAATTTTGTCCCGAAACGTGAGACTTTTACTTCAGCCTCGGTTTGGGTAAGTCTTTATTCTCTTCCGCTTGATTATTGGAAAACAGAGTCCCTATCGACCATAGGAAATAAGTTAGGACATTTTCTCAAAACTTCTGAAGCCACTAGGAGGGGAAAGTACACTTCCTTTGCTAGAATATGTGTGGAGATGGTTCTCACTGGAGCTCTACCAGATGAGGCAATCTTGGAAGTTTTTGATGAAGAATGGGTGAAAACTATGGATTACGAACATATTCCATTCAGATGTCGCAAATTCCATGAGCATGGGCACCTATTCAGGGATTTCCCTCTCACTAAAATAGAGAATAAAAGTAAAACTAATGTAATGAAAGACTCTAAAAGCTTTCACAAAGTGGCAAACAAAGGAAAAGGAAGCAAGAGGGGGTCAAAGACACAAAAATCAGAAGGGCAACAAGCTTGTAAAAATAGGTTCCAAGTTCTGGAAGAGGAAGAAGAGATAGCTACGACATACTAGATGAAGGGAGAAGGTTTAAAGGAGGAAGGGAAAGAAGAGGACAGGGAACAAACACCAGATAAAAATCTGCAAACAGAAATGATGGTGAGTGATGCAGAAACATAAATGGATCATAAGATGACCCAAAGTGAGATGGAAACGGAGGACCAAGAACTTCAGGTTATTGTTGAGAAAGAGAATCTAGATCTGGAGGATTTCTTAATTCAAGGAACCAAAGAAGGGATAAACTTTTTACCTCTAGAGGAGTTCAGCAGAGTTCAACAACTATATATATGGAAAACACAAAACAAAGTGCCAGAGAGGCAAAGAAACAAGGAAAAGTAGAGCAGCGAAGGCGTAAAAACGGTGAAATCCACACCAAGATTAGCACCCAGATACCCAGGAAAAAAAAGAGGCAGGAGAAAGCAGAACAAGCTATTGATGGAATGTGGAAAGCTAATGATAGACTTAGGTAAGATGAAAGACCTAACTAGCTAGTCCTTTACCAATATTTGATAATGAAGTTTTCTTCTTGGAATATTAGAGGACTAGGTAGTAAAAGAAAACGGAGACTGATTAGTAATAAAATGAAACAAATAGCTTTGGATGTGATATTCATCTCAGAAACCAAATTTTCCAGTCAAAAAGTAAAAGATATTCATAGTAAATGGCTCAATCGTTATGAGTTTCTGGAAGTGAAAGTGGAGAATACAGTAGGTGGTACACTCACCCTTTGGAATCCAAATAAAATAGACATTTTAGATGCTGAGGCATCTAGAGAATATCTTTCAATGGTCATTCAGCTTATAGGAGATAAGGAAACCTACCTGGTCACAAATGTGTATGGCCCTCAAGGACTGGAGGGTAAGCTCAAATTTCTTGATTCTCTGGAGGAGCTCAGAGATAGACATTCGGGCATGCCATGGATATTGGGAGGGGATTTCAACATGATTAAATTGCTTTCAGAGAAAAAAGGTGAAACCAGAGATCTAAGTAAAGAATCTTTGAAGTTTCAGACTTTTACAGATCTTATGAAGTTAGTGGGTATTGTAACAAGTAATGACATATTTACTTGGAACAACAAAAGAGGAGAGTCTCAGGTGGCTTCAAAATTAGACAAATTCATGATATCAGAAGACCTTATGCTCAATGATAAGGAAATATCAGCAAGAATTCTACCCTTTGGAGGCTCAAACCGCTGACCGGTTCATATGGAGGTGTAGAGTATTGGCACTCCCTAGAATAGACCTTTTCGATTTGAAAACATCTGGCTTTGCCATCTAGATTTCACCAGTAATATTGACAAATGGTGGTAAGAAGATTTGAACATTCAGGGCACAAGAATGTTCCTTCTTCAGAATTGACTAAAACACATCCAGCTTCGGCTCAAGGATTGGAACAAGAATGAACATGGCAATATTTTTGTAGCTAAAAACGCAGTAGAAGCTAAAATGCAGGAACTCAACCTAGCCCTTATCACAGATGGCTTCGATGAAACCAAAAATGATCAGGCCACCAAATATAATAAAGAGTGGGAGAATTTATGCAAACAAGAGGAAATATTTTGGAGGCAAAAGTCGAGGGTTCAATGGCTCAAAGAAGGAGAAATAAATACTAGTTTTTTCCAAAGATCCACTTTGGTGAATAGAGCGTACAACGTAATTTCAATGATGAAGGATGAGAGAGGTATTCTTCACAAATCTCATGTAGAGATAGAAGAAGAACTTGTTAATCACTTTCGAGGCATAGCCAAGGAAACGTGTTATGACAGAGAAAACTCCATCAGAAACTTCACGACATATACCTAGGCTGGTGTCTAGAGAGGACAATTTCAACCTTAATAAGCCAGTAACTGAAGAAGAGGTTACTGAAGTGCTCAAAAAAGTGAAAAATGGTAAAGCACCTCGCCCATATGGTTTCAATGTATATTTCTTCAAGGCTTCCTAGAATATTGTAAAACATGATATTCTGAATGTTGTAGAAGATTATAGGATGAATAGAACTATTCTGAAAGCTCTGAAGACTTCCTTCATTGCCCTGATCTCTAAACAGGAGGCAGCCCATACTCCTGACATGTTTAGACCGATAGCTTTATGTAACGTGGTTTACAAGATTATATCAAAAGTGGTGGCCAATAGACTCAAACCTATCCTTCCTACCCTTGTCTCTATGGAACAATCTAGATGTGTGTAAGGGAGGAAAATTCTTAATAATATTATTCAAGCACATGAGGTGGTACACTCGCTGACTAACAACTGAAAGGCTAGTATGATCATGCAATTGGACATTGCTAAGGCCTATGATAAATTGAACTAGAATTATATCAGGAAAATTCTTATTGCTTTTGGGTTTTATCACAACTGGGTGAGATGGGTCTTGGCCCTGGTCACTTCCCCTAGCTTCTCAATTTTGGTCAATGTCTCTCCATCTGAAACTTTTCTTCCCTCTAGAGGCCTCAGACATGGGGATCCACTCTCTCCCTCTCTCTTCATCCTCATGATGGAAGGACTGGGGTGGTCTATCAAACATGCTAAAGAAGTTGGTAAGATCAAAGGTCTCCAACTTTCTGATAGGGGAGAGGCTTGGATACATCAACAGTTTGCAGATGACACCATGCTGCAGGGAATCCCCACTATCAAAGAAGCTCATGCATACAAACAAATCATAAATGACTTTGCTAGGGCTTCAGGTATAAAAGTTAATCTCTCAAAATCTAAGATTTTTTTCTTCAATACTAATATTTCCATTCAGAGGAACATTGCTAAAATTCTGGGCTTTCAAAGAGATTCTCCCCCCTCAAAATATTTGGGGGTCCCTCTAACTGCTAAGCCTTTACACAAGAGCATATGGGAGCTAGTGATTAATAAAATGCAAGAGAAAATAAGGAAATGGACTATGAGGTCCTAAAACTTCGCTGGAAGGTTGGTGCTCACAAAGGCTGTTCTGCAATCTATCCCGATTTTTATGCTTTTCGCTCTCCGAGCTCCAAAATGAGTCTTGCAGCTTTTCAAAACCATACAAAGAGACTTTCTTTGGGGCAAGGGGGAAGAAAAGAAAAAATAGGCCTTGGTAGCTTGGGAAAAACTCTACAAACCTAGAAAACATGGGGGTCTAGGATTGGATGATCCTGAAATTTTAAGCAAAGCTTTAGGGGCTAAATTATGGTGGCACTGGCTTAAAGAACCAAAGGCTCAATGGTCTACAGTTTGGAAAGAAAGATACCCCAGCTCATGGAAAAGTGATGACCATATAAGAATGGATGGAAATATTAAGGGATCACACATGTGGAACAAGGCCTGGGATAATAGAGGTCTAGTCCAGGATAATGGCTTCTAGGAAATTAGAAAGGAAAACTTAGCTCTGTTCTGGGAGGATAGATGGAAACAAGAACCCATTCATTTAAAAGAGGAATTGAAGGAATTTAAGGCAGAGGAAAATGCTAAAGGATTAACCAAAGTAAAATATTTCTATGATCAAACCAACAGTGCAGGAAAGTGGAGAATATGGAGGAAATTTGATTTCAAGGATGATAACCCCTTAAAAGTTAAAGCTAAAATTCTAATGCAAGAGTTAGAATGAAGGAAAATTCTAGTTTCAGAAGGGAATGCCTAGCTCAGATGGGGCAACAACAATGAGGGCAAATTTAATATTAAGGAAGCTAAATTCATTCTCCTTGGTTTGGCCTCCCAGGCTCCAGATAGAGCTTGGCAAAGAATATGGAGGCATCAAGGTTGGATGAAAATTAAACTCTTCGTGTGGCTGGTCCAGCACATGAATATTTTGACTTGGGACAACATTCAGAAAAGGGGTGTTTTGGGGCTTTCTAGGTGCCAGCTATGTGAAGCTCAAGAGGAAACAATGGAGCACCTTCTCAACAACTGCTCCTTTTCCTCCAAGTTGTGGGATTATTTCACCTCCATTTCCCAACAGTCGGATAGGGACAAAGGGAGCATCATCGACACCCTAAACAAGTGGAGAAGCAATTTTTTGAATAATGAAGTCCTTAGCACTGCTTGGGCTCTAATGCCCAGCTTCATCATCTAGATCATTTGGAAAGAAAGGAATAATAGAATTTTCAAGGATGTAAAAAAACCACCCCTTTACCTTTTAGGTCAGATCTTAAAACAACTTCAAGAGACAGTGGGTTCTATTGTCCGAAGTCTCCCGAAGAATCCTCCTTTGGCACCAGTTTTGAGGATTCTCTGTCAGCTAAGGTTATAGGGACTCATTCCTCAGGGCCTGGATACGAAGATTCTCATTAGAGAATCTGAGCTTGATTCTTGGGAGCCTCTCCCCAAGGGTTTTTTGTAGTACAATATTGGCGGTGCCTCAAAGGGTAACCACGGTATTATGGGTCATGGCGGAGATTTAAGGGATGAAAGAGGGAACATCTTGTTCATTTTCGATGGTCACCTAGGGAGACACACCAACAATATGGCAGAAGATATTGCTATCGAGCATTGTTTAGAATTCCTGATTTAGGATAATCAACAAAATGTGATTGTTGAAGAAAATTCTAAGTTAATCATTAACTCGGTTAAGAAAATCAACTAGCGTACGACACCAGAAAAGGTGAAAAGGAACTGGAGGCTGATCTAAATCTTTCAATGGATCGACAACCACCTTCTAGGCCTCTGCACAATTACTTTTAAACATGTTTGAAGATCAGCCAATAAACTGGAGGATCTTCTAGCTAATCAAGGAGTGAATTGCACAGAAAATAGGTTTGTAATGAAATGGAAAGAGCTACCTCAACATGGTCTTAAGGAAAAATGCCAAGACCAGGCTGAGGAAGATTGGTTGGTGTTTCAGAGCAAGACCATGGAGGGTAGCTCAGATAACTCAGAAACGATATGAGCAGAGTAATGCACATAACTGGTTTTACTGCGAGTGATGTGCTTCAACAGTTTGATGTTCGGAGAATCACACTCAAACAGATTGTCAGTGGTGGCAGAGAGAGAGTTTTATTTCTAAGGGTTTCCAACAAGCTGGCAGAAGCCTCCTCTCACAATGTCATTGGTAGTGTTGATACGACGAGCGATCGGAAGCTAGGAACCTGTGGCATCCCTGATAACCTGAACCTTTCGCCCCTGATCAGTATACCATGGCCAAAGCGGTGTTGGTGTGATCACAAGCCTCGTGAGCAGGCAGCAATTTTCCCTTTTTCGTAGTAATCCCATTCAATGAACAACACGTGGCAGTGGGGCCATTTGGAAAACCGCCTTGATCGCATGCTAAACATCAGCATGTTGGGCTATTCGATATTCATTTCAGCTGTCAGATCTTGTTGTAGGGATCAATGGTCATTATTGATCCTGCATTTTTGTGGGGCCAAGGAATTAAGTTCGACGTGTTATCCATCTCTACTGTTGGATTAAGACATGGATTAGAAAGTCATGATTTAATAGGCAGGTTAAGTGAGTGTTGACGCGAGCATTTGCTCAACTAGGCATTAGTGAGCACGTTTAGGGTTGGTTTCCCAAAGGGTCTATCAGTTATTTGTATTGGGTTGAGGGTTCTTAACATTGGCGGTAAGAACCCTTGTTTTGGGATTAATGATATAGAAAAATCGTCTCTTGCATCAACAAAAAAAGAGTATTGCAATCCACCTAATTAATTATGGTGAGGTAATCACTTTTTATACTATAATTAGAAATTATATCCTTTATTCATGGACTAGGTGACTTATAATAATCCCTTTAATGTCCAATCCCATGGAGTTTGAAATGAAAGCATATGAAAGGAGGAAATAGTTCCTTTGTACACTAAACCTTGGAATTAAGCCCACTCTGTACTCCCTAATCAAAGTTATTAGTTGAAAGATCAATTTGCGGACCTTATTTATTTGTATTCCATGGATGCTTTCCATGGGCACCTAAGCACCATAATCACTGCAAATATAAAACCTTGAGCTAAGCACAAAATCACAACAAATAGAAAACGTTGAACGCTATTAAAAATACAAAAACATTGATAATAATACCATTCAAATGTGACTATTGCGTCAAGTAGGTTGTTTACATTGCATCTCCACCCAGAAATTTTAAGAAGAGGTAGGAATATAAGATTGAATTGGATTAATCATGCTCTATATACGATTTCAATGTTTTATATTTCAGCGTAAGCATTCCTTAAATTAACCCATATTATTTTGCCATGTCCCCATGTTATATTTTAAATGAAAATGTGAGAATACAAGTTGTGGTATAGGACTATAAATTCACAGTAGATTTTGGAATATCTATTAAACTTATCTAATTGTAGAATATAGGATATTTTAGAATCGAGGAAATATTTTGAAATCAGGTTGCATTTAGGCCAAAAATATGCCACCTAATATATACATATAATATATATATATATATATATATATATATATATATATATATAGCTTTAATAATAACAGAATTAAAAATATATATATATACAAAACTTCTTTGATATTAACAAAGTCAAATTATTAATTTAATTTAAATAATCTGAAATTAGATAATAGTACATTCAAAAGAATAAATATATCCAAAACTCCTTTCATAATAGCAAAGTAAAACTATTAATTTAGTTTATATTTATCATGTTTCAAAATTTTATATTAATAAAAAAAATAAAGATAGACGTGAAGACTTATGTCCATTAAATCTCTAGAATTTGAATTAGCCATAAAAATGTTAATTATTTCACCTCTTATTCCCAATAATTCGAAGAATCCGCCATTAGCATTAAACTATAAGGATAAGGAATATGAAAAAATCAGATGTGGATTGGTAGAATGCAACGTGCTCAAGAAACTGCACATTGGCAGCATGCAATGTACTCAATAGTCAATACTCAAAAATGAAAATGTTTTCTTTATAACCATGCCTACGAGTATGTAGAAGTCAATCTATCTTTATGAGAGTATTATTTTGATTCACCAGAGACCTTGATGGTCATTGCAGGAGGGGTGAGCACCGACATGAGTATGTGCATGTGGTGGTTCAAGAATTTGTTTATGATCCAATTTGTCTACCCTTTACAGAAGACCCTACTCAGGTGCTTTACAATCGTAGGACATTGGAGACTATTTGGGAGACCAAACATGATTTCGTTAACCCATTCACATGCCGGCCCTTCGATATTAGCCATGCGATTCCCCAGTCTGAGCTAAGGCGACAAATGCATCGCTTCATTCTCCAGAACACAAGCAGAACCCTAAAGCTATAGAGGCTAGAGGTCATTCCCGACTATATTAGAATCCTGAGCAAAAGAGATATGAAAAATTTGTTAATCAATTAATTTTAGATTATCAATGGCTAGTTAATGAGCATTATATCAACAAAACTCTCGAGCGATCTTGGAAGGTGTTGCAGGGATTTAATATTTTTCGTCTATATTGCCAATACAGGGCAGAAAATAGGAGGTTGTTTTCTTTGCTGGGAGGGTACTCAATATACTTGTCATGAATGGTAGATCAATGGCTATTTATTCTGTGCATTGATTCCTGCTATACATATGATGATGCCCAGGAAGTGTGTAAAGATGTAGCCAAAGTTGTGGATATCATTGGTTTTAGAGACAACGAATTATGGATGTTACCTAAAGAATTTTTATGTGCACTAGTTTACATTCTCTACATCCTCGCTCAACTATGCAGTTAGCAGAAAATTAAGAGAATGGTGTTGAAAATTTATCGTGGGATTCTTTATGATGGAAGCATTGATTACAACATTGTTTTCTCTTCCGGTGCACTTGAATTTTCTCTTGATATGTTATACACAAGGGAGACGATCCTCTCCATATGTTACTAGGAAGGAGAAGGAATGTTGAGATATCTAATGAAGACTTATACAATGGATCGTCCCTCCTCAGAATTGGGTGTCAAAAATGTTAGACTAGAGCATACATAACACGCAGCGGATTTATACTTAGAGACTTAGACGGCAATAGTAGAGAATAATTCACAGAGACAGACAAATAGAGAAACAACAAGATTTCTCAATCAGAAACAGTGGAATAGATAAAACAATCAGTGGAGAACAAAAAATCATTGGAGAACAGAAATAAGGATCACTGGAGGGGTGACTCTAGAGATGAGGGCGGAAGACAAGTACGACACTTCTTAGATTGACAATGCGTAGAGTAAGGATCCTGGTGGTGGTTCTTCAATCTAGGACATGAACATTCAAGCTGGTCCGAGCATCCCTACTAGTGGCAGTTCTTCAGGCAAATAGGGTCATCCCTCTTTGGATGAAGATCCCTACAAATTCATATGTCACATAGTAGAAGAATCACTTTCCACCTCTCATGAAGCTTAATCAAGTTTGCGTGCAAGGTTTTTTGGATCTCTGTTGCTCAAATGTGCTCAATTACCTCCTATTTTACAGTCTTTATATGTTCCACAGTTCTCAGGTTCATACTTTTTTTCTGAAGACAAATTGCCAGTTTCCCCTGCATTGGCCATAGTCTTCTCACTGTGTCTTTCAGTCTTGGTTATAGTTACAGTTGTTTAATGGGTCAAATTTCAATTTTTGGACAGGGTTTCCCAGTTTACTTGTACAGGCCCAGTCAACCTATTTTGGTCCTTGAATTAGCTCTGGTCAGTCTTCAGTGTTGATTTTGGTGTTTGTTGTTTCTATGTAATAGTCAAGGGCATGGTCATGGTCCTAGAAGCTCTTCTGGTTAGTCTTCAGCAGGTCTTTTTGGTCAATGTTCAGCCTTGTAATGTGAGCATGCCACATCTCTGGGCTAGGCTTCTCGAGGCCATGGTCTCTTTGTAAAATTATTTTGTATCAATATAGGAGTAGATGAATTCAGAAAGAAAAAACACACAGCGGATTTATACTTAGAGACTTAGACGACAATAGCAGAGAATAATTCATAGAGATAGACAAATGGAGAAACAACAAGATTACTCAAGTAGAAATAGTGGAATAGATAAAAGAATCATTGGAGAACAAAAAATCACTGGAGAACAAAAATAACTTTGCATTACATAATAGGCTTGGGCCTTGGCTTGCATTCCTTGGCCAAAGAAATTACAAATTTATAGAGGCAAAAGAAGAATCTAGAATCCTGTATGTGATTTAGATGGAGATCTGGAATGATCTAGAAACTAATGGTAGTGTATAAACATCTAGAATCACGGAGATATAGAAATATATGACCTAGAAGGATCTAGAATCCTGCATGAATTTTGGCTTCACACTTAACATTCTTCCACTTGAAGCCAAATATGAATCAAGTCACACCGAGTCCTACCATGCCTCTACATAACTCATGTTTATCTCGTGGTAGAATCTTAGTGAGCATATCAGTAGGGTTCCTATCTGTATGGATCTTTTCCAAGGATAACTATTTTTCCTCGAACACATGCCGGATCCAATGGTACCTTAAGTCAATGTGCTTGGTTTTTGAATGTAATGCTCAGTTTGTTGCCAAGTGAATGTCACTCTGACTATCACAATATAACACATACTTATCATGCTTTATTCCTATCTCTCCTAGGAATTGCTGCATCCACAACATCTCTTTACAAGCTTCTGTTGTAGCTATGTACTCTGCTTCTACTGTAGAGAGGGCTACTATTCTTTGTAGCCTTGACACCAAAGATACTGCTACACCTGTAAATGTTTACAAATAACCTGTAGTGGACTTTCTGGTATCCATATCTCCAGCCATATCCGCATCTGTAAACCCTCCAAGCACTGTCTCATCATGACCAAAACATAAACAATAATGACTAGTACCCTTCAGATACCTCAAAATCCATTTTACTTCTTGCCAATGTTGTTTGACTAGATTGGAAAGGAACCTACTCAATACTCCCACTGAATATACAACGTCTGGTCGTGTGCATACCATGGCATACATCAAACTGCCAACTACTGAAGCATAAGGAATCTTGCTCATCTCTTATTTCTCCTTGTCATCGCTAGGACATAATTCAATACTCAGCTTGAAGTGGGCTGCAAGGGGTGTACCAACTGGCTTGGCATCCTTCATATTAAACCTGTCAAGCACCTTCTTGATATATTTTTCTTATGACAACAGCAACCTTTTGTTTTTCCTGTCACGCATAATCAACATGCCCAATAGTTGTTGTGCTGGTCCCAAATCCTTCATTTCAAATTTGCTACCCAAATCTTTCTAAAATCTATTGATCTTATTCTTGTCATGCCCAACAATCAACATGTCATCCACATATAACAATAATATGATATACTTTCCTTGATCATACCTATTGATATTGACAAAATGGTCAACTTCCAACCTCTAAAAACCATGTTCCAACATGAAAGAATCAAATTTCTTGTACCCTTGTCGAGGTTCCCATTTCAACCCATCGAGAGTCTCCTTCAACCTACAAACAAGGCTTTCTTTGCATTTTTCTATGAAGCCTTCTCGCTACTCCATATAAATTTCTTCCTCCAATTCACCATGAAGGAATGCAATTTTTACATCTAAATGTTCACATTCTAGGTCTACAACAGCAAGTAGATCAAGAATGACTCTAATGGATGACATGTTAACAACACGTGAGAAAATTTCAGTGAAGTCAATACCTTTTTTTTGGGCAAAACCTTTCACCACCAGCCTTGTTTTATACCTCTCCTTTTTTTCGTCACCTTCATGCTTAATCCTGTACACCCATTTTTTTTGTAGAGCCCTTCTACCTTTTTCGAGGTTGACCAACTCCGAAGTTTTATTTTCCTGTAAAGAGTTCATTTCTCCTTCCATTGATTTCTTCCATTCTTTAATGTGCTCAACTTTACAAGCTTCTTGAAAACAATTAGGCTCACCTTCATTAGTCAACAAAATATAGTTTGATGAGGATACCTTTGTGAAGGCTTATGAGACTTAAAAGATCTGCGAACCAACTGTGGTAGTGCATTATCAGGTTGAATCTCCTATAAAGGTTCCTGCAAGATTCCTTGTTGTTCATCATTTTCTACTTGTTGTTCTTCATGCTCCTGAATTTGAAGTTCATTTGATTATATTGGTGGTATGTTTTCCTACTACTATTCAAACCTGTCAATAACCTTCTTGACCTCCATCTCACCTACAATCCTCCTGAACATTTCTGACTCATTAAATATAACATCCTTGCTTCTAATGATTTTATGTTTGACTAGATCCCATAGGCGATAACGAAAATCTTCATCCACATATCCCAAAAAAATGAATTTCATAGATTTATCATCTAGCTTAGTTCTATTTTCTTTGGGAATATGTACAAATGCTTCACATCCAAAGATTTTCAAGTGAGAATAATTGAAATTCTTACAATTCCAAACTTCTTCAGGGACACCTCCATCCAAGGCTGTAGTTGGAGATCTATTTATGAGGTAGAAAGCAGTCTTGACTGCTTCAACCCAAAAATTCTTCTCCAAATCGGAATTGGACAACATACTTCACACCTTTTCCACAATGGTGTGATTCATCCCATTTGCGACACCATTCTGTTGAGGAGTACTAGACACAATCTTCTCATGCATGTTGAGGGATTTTATCCCCTAGGGCTTTTGGGTGGAACCCTAGCAGACTAAAAGTTGTCTAAACAAAGAAACATGCATACACACAACCATTATGCTAGCAAAAGCTAATTCTAAAGTAAGAATGACGTACCTCAGGTCCTACATTCGAGTAGTTCCTCAAGGGTACAAACCCTTCTTCACGTCCCTTTCATTCCTTTGCCCTGCAAAACCAACAATTCCAAAGAATGCACCAGTATATGGACAAAGATTTATACACAAATCATCTTTATGTTATAAAAGAAGGAAGTTAGTTATGAACTTTAAACAACCATTCATACATGAAATTCAAACATGAACATCATAAACATAAATAATAAGCATATCGGGAATCAAGATGTGTTTCTTTATTATAGACAAATAGAAAGTACAAAAGGAGCAATATCACCTCAGCAACCTTTCGCAGGCTCCAAGCACAACTTCGTTCCGGATCCATCCCGCCTCAAGCCTCTAGCATATCTCCTTCCAAGACTCACTCCATGATGTCATAACTAAGGGATGAACATCAAATCACAAGGAAACAAGGGTTTCCTGTACAAATGGGGGAAGTGCAGAAGGCACAAGGGTCTTTAGACCTGGTCAGGGGGGAAATCTCAGTATAATAACCTTTCTCTCTCTTCTCTCCTCCCTTAGGCCTTCCCTTTGATGTCTTTTTATAATAATCCCAAAGTAGTTTTTTAGTTAGGAATTGGTTGGGAACAGTTGGGGTCACGGGTACTAACAAGTGATCAGCAGGTAAAACCCACAATCTCCACCCGAAAATAAGGAGTTTTATATTTCTTTAAGTGTTTTAATACATATACGCGGGTTGGGTATATATGGACGTATACACGCGTTTAACTCAGGGCAATGTCGCGTACAGGGAATAAAACATTGTTTTTAGATTTTGGACCAGGTCTTGAAGGAGGGGTTGCCCTAGGCCATGAGTGCAGCATCACAAACCATAATAGTGAGATTTGGAGCTATAACAGATGCCCCCTAATATATGAGGTCAGAAGGGGTACATGATGGCCGAAATATATTAAGCAAGTACATGGAAAGGAAACCTGCCAAAAGCTGAGGAGTACTTCACCGGAATTCAGCCTGCCAAGCCACAAACGAAGATCAGAAAGAAACACCGTCTGAGGCGGGCATACCCATGCTCAGAGAAAGAAAATCATGTATGCATATCAAGTACAAGCGGATCCACTAAGTATACAAGTATAAATGACTGGAAAATACATAATGGATCATCTGATCATGGTCGAACAACTACATGTTTGAACATCACATATAAGCTGTCAATGACGCTGGAAGATACAACGGATCACTGATATCAAATACTGATCCCAAGAGGTACCAACTGAACATGATGGACAAGGATGGTACTGCACTGCAAACTTGGGTGCCAGCATATAGAATGTCGCCATGACTGACTGCAACATATAAGGTGGAATGGTATCAACTAGCAGCAACAGGAGCAACTGTCAAGTGAACCAATGAATGCTGATACAACCTGAGGTCTTCACCGACCGTCGTGGTACATTTCTACGCCATGGGAATAAATGATCTGAAGTCGACCATGTGAGAAATCATTTGATTACCGGTCATTGATGTATACCGTTAACAAACGCGAGACTACTCACCGATAATGATAATGAGCGTCAAGGTACCCAGTACAAACTAACAAGTGAAAATAAATGAGCTGAAGTCGAACACCTGTAAGAATATATCGATCAGGAGACAATGATGGTTTCCCACTATCAATAGCGAAGGATCTGCCACTAATGACTGCAAACCCCAAGGTACTGCCAAATGGACCCTAGATCTTTGCCCCAGAGCAATGAGTCGGAGTCGACAGGGAAAGATCCGCTAGAAGGAAGGAATTAAGGCATCCTTCATCAATCTAGTGCGAGTGTAACCCGTAGGCCAATAATGTGGAAGGAATCGGACGAAGAAAGATGTAGTAACTGAACCGAGGTACGTTTCCAGCGTACACAAGATGTAGCTAGCGCACGGCAGAAACCCCTAACAACCATAATAAGCTGATTATAAGGCGCGTATCACCAATAGGGTCAAATGGAAACAAGGTACCGCATGAATCCCAATGTGTGATAATGTAAGCTGACGTCGAACACAAGGGAAACCACTCAGTCAAAGACCCATGATACTGATCGATGCTGAGGACAAGGTAACCTATCAATAATGAAAATAGGGCCAGGGTGCAACTCTAGGCCTGCCCTCACAGCAAGATGTCGTCGTCGATAGGGACAAGACCCACCAGCAAGAAGTCAATGGGGACCTTCTCAAACCAGCATGAGTAAAGGACCAATATAACTGATGTGATGTATGACATGATACTGACAACCGGGATGGCCGACTGAAAAATGAGTCAAGAGACACCGCAGAGAGGCTGACTCAGGCTAACTTCCCTTGAACAAAAGCACGACTCAACGTGACTATGGCAGCATATGATGAATCTATATAAGTCCGTCATGCAGGAGGCATGAACGAACCCTCCATATGATTGGAAGAGATAACCAATAGGGGGAGAACTGACTCGATAACAATGGTTATGGCGAACCTAAGTCAAAATAAATCTCACCCAAGCGGAGGAGACTTTGTTTTGAGTGCTTTGTTCAAGGGCGACACGACTGACTCTAGCTGCCAATAATAGATGGAAATACTGTCCCGTTCCCGCTCTTTTTGGAATATTTAATTTTTTTGTCTTTTTCTTCTGTTAAGCTCGAAAAAGAATAAAAGAATGCTATGGTATAGTGGAAAGGACGAGTGTCGATGAAACAGATGATCTAGTTCCTGGGAGGGGAACATTCCTATGCTCAATGCAGGGAGGCGAAAACTGGTCGGTGACACTCAAAGGCATGTCCTTTCCACGGGTCAAGGTATGTCAAGTTGCAGAGGTCAAAGGTATGCAAGGTTGATTTTTTGTAGACGTCATGGTCAAAAGTTGGCTTAAACATGAGTCCAGTGAAGCCGGCTCTAGGCCAAAAGGTGCAAATGGTCAACATGCAATGCAGCGGTACAACTCAACACAAAGGAGCCTCTAGGGTATAAAGCCAGAACAAAGCGAAGAAGCTGAAAGGAATGAGTCTTCAACGCATAAGTCATGGCGGGGCTACAGAGGACTCCCGAGCCTACTCAAATTGAAGCAGCATGGGCAACAAATGTCAGTGAGGTGCTAACTGCGATGCCGATGTAAAGGATGGCTCTACCATCATGTCAGGATTTAAAAAATTGGCGAGTGAAGATGGCTTACGAACCATAACACGATGGGGTCGACCCTATGGGGGATGAATCGACAGATGGAGGCTAGTATGCATAATGCAATGGAAAAATGATGTCCCTAACCTATATGCCAGTGAGAAACGATCCCTGCCATGATGGGTCAGCAGTCATGGAACCGTCTCGAAAAAGTGAAAAATGTCCAAAATGTCGTGAAAAGCAAACCAATCTCGACACTGCGAGCTCCCAAGTTAAAAGTCACATGAAACCAATCAATATGAAATTTTGAAAAAATTTTGCATTTTTAAAACTTATAAATAGGATTTTGGACTCACCATTGTTACTTTTGAGTTGGAGAGTAAATATTTGGAGCAAAAGGAGCAAATTCTTCGTACGTCGATTTCGACCATTCAAATCCCACAAAATCTTCCAGGTAACCCTTATACTTAGCTTGCAATGCATTGTGATTAATTTTAAAATTTTTGATTGAGTTTTCACCGTTAAACTATTGACTAAAATTTTGCTGCGGCATATACGCGGGTTGGTAATGTGAAACCCGCGTACACACGGGCCCTATACGCAACTGTGTATACAGTAAACCGCGTATACGCCGCGAGCTATTTTAAATGAAATCTAAGAGATGAAATCTCAATTTCTTTTCAAGATGACTATCACATGGCGTGAAAGGGAACATGCAGCGGTTGACAATGAGGTTATGAACGATCCTCAAGCCTTAGATGCTTTACGAGGATGCGGCTTGCTCAAATTCTTCAAGCTGCCGAACATGAAAGCCAATGTGCGATTGCTTGAAATGCTCATTGACTATTGGAATGTCGAGGAGGAAGCCTTCATGATTGATCAGATGGCACTCAGAGTGGAAGTGGAGGATATATATTTTATCACGGGCCTTTCCCGAAGGGGAGAGGTAGTACAGTCCCGGGGCAGGACACAGAGTAGCCTCACCATAGAGGACTATGTACATATATACTGCCGAGGACATCCCAAGAAAGTTGGGAGCCAGATCTCCATTGCACACATGGAGAGTTTATCACTAAGGATCATCCTATTCACCATAGCTCGTGTGAATGGATCATCCTCACTGCATCAGGCATCATGTCTCAACATGAGCGTGGAAGTGGATTGTCTCACTACAGTGTTTGACTGGTGTACTCCTCTTCTGGCCAGCATGAAGAGCCAACTCACTTCCATTAAGAGGGGACAGACCAAAAACTTCGGCTACGGGACTATCTTGTGCACCTTTTTCTTCGAGAGGATTCCCGCACTCCGCCCCAGGGTAGCAGTTTCCATTAGCACCCCACGCGATCCACGCATGGGCTGGTGGGCTGATCTGATGAAACGTCTGGGGGGTGGGGAGGTTCCTAAGACTGCATTCGAAGATGATTTCTTCACCTAGCGGGATCAGCAGATCATCTCCGTAGATGACTACCCCTACGCTGGGCTGGACTTCCGAGGAGATCCTGACCTAGCATTACCACCAGACGCGGCATGGGGCGAGATCGGTAAGAATTTTTTGATTTTATGATTTTTTTGGATTTTTCAAATATAATGGTGCATTTTGAAAAATATTTTTTGATGAGATTCAAATGACTAATATGATTATCATGATCCAGACATTGGGCCTGTGCAACCAGATGGACTCCCATGACATAGACGACGTGGCCGAGGAGCCGAAGAGGTGGCTGCTGAGACGGAATAGACTCTACGCAACGTCCAGCGACACCTGACGAGATTGAGCTGTCGAGTACCGATGGCTGCTATAGAGGACCTTCCGGAGGATATATAGCGTCATGTGGTTGGCATGCCACGTGACTGGGTTCACACTTTTCGGCGTGTAGCCAATGCGATAGTTACCTACTTGGCCTCTCATCCTGAGCCGGGGCATTAGATATGCCGGACATGATTATGGGCATTTGAGTCCCAATTTTGTATATTTTTTGGACGACATATGTACACTCGAGATACTTTTATGATGATATATATATATATATATATATATATATATATATATATATATATATATATATATATTATATATATATATATATATATATATATATATATATATATATACAGTTTGACTTTTTGATGCTTTGATTTTATGATTAATGATTGATGTGTCAGTCTAATGCTTGATTAGCGATAGAATCAGCTAACCAATTATGAGATCTTGGAATGTGCAAATAATTAATATAAACAAATGATCTTTGCAACCTCACTCTTAAATACTGGTGATAAAAACATGGATCCCTTACCTGATAAATGTTATTTAATTGAGACGCTATCAATTGAGAATCGAGATACACTACCAATGAGTCGATCCCATAAGAGATTGCCTCGGATAGTAAATTAATAATGGCAGTATACTCAGCCATATTATTTAAAGCAGGACCAATGCATATGCCTCTTGATACCATCAATTGACCAGTTGGATAATAAAGTACCCAAGCTCTCAGATTCCGAGTGTGCCGACTAGCACCATCGGTGAACCCAAAATAGACCAAGTCATCCATCAACACCTGCAACAGCAGACCAAAAAGTGTTGACATAAAAAAACTCTCGATGATATATGTACAAATATACATAATATACAAAGAAGCCATTGCCTAACTTCTACTAAAGCAAAGTACTTCCTGAGGTAGAGCCCGTGAGGGGGCTCCGCCAACTCACTTCTAGAGATGTTTATAGGTACTATGATCAAACCAATCAATATACTTCCTTCGTCAAATAACTGTGTTGGAGCCAAAGGGAGCGTACAAACATCGCTAGTCGAATTCGAGAACAAAGATTCGACTTCATGCACGGGGGGATAAAGATATGACCGACGATGTAAATCTTCCAAAGGTCGATCTACAACCGTCATTGCTTTGAATATCACTTCATCTGATGGAAAAACAATGTCCGAGCAATCCGATGCATAAGTGGAATCAAGGGTCCGAGAATGAGCCACATCACCATCTATCTCTTTCCCAGAGGAAGGAGTAGAATGGTTGTCTGCAGAGCTATAGATAGATCCACATCTAGGTTCTACTACAGACATAAAAGATTCTATTCCACCTGCCTTATCGTCATCCGATGTGGTCAGAGATGAAGCTAAGGTTCCAGGATCTGAAGAATAAGGATTTTGAACAAACTCTCTCCATAAAGTGTCCCTGGAAGATGAAATTGTATCTATTCTAGCCGTAGGAGGGGGGAAATCAAATGTACCCATCAATGAAGAGTACATCCCGACTCCTAAATTGTGAGTAGGAGGACGGGGATTATTTACTAAGGGTACAGAAGAGTCCGAAGTTGCTCGAGGATTGACTGGAGAATAATCCAATTGATCAACCTTAATGATTTCCCCTCATGAGGAAAGCAAATGACACGAAACAGACTCGAAACAACGGCGTCCATTTCGTATACCCAGTTCCTTCCTAGGAGGAGATTATAATCTAGGTTAGCATCTACGACTTCTACTTCAATATTAACGACCTTCCCTCCAACACATATAGGAAAGGCCAGGATAATCCCGTCTGGCCTATGAGAATGACCATCAAACGTTGTCAAGAGGGTGGGTGAAGGAACAACTAACGGTGATCCAATAGCCTTCCATCATGACATAGACATGACACACGTGGAAGCTCCCTCATCTATAACCGTCCGAAAAATATTCGTTTTCTGGTAGGTAGACTTTATCTGGAAAGCCATGTGATGAGGAAGTCTCTTTTTGTCATTACTCATATCAAAAGTGAGAGCTAAAGAATTATTTGGATCCACTGCCCCCATTGCCGATAGCAAGGCACTTCTTTGACCAGGACACGACTGGAGAACCTCTAAAGCGGACACAGCACATGGACTCTGAGCCAGATCCTCCAAAATGGAGTAATTCTGGGCTGCCCTAATATTAGGGTTGATAGTCGCGCGTTTAGCGGAACGTTTCGGTACCCGTGGTATAGTCACAACAGAAGGTCGCTCAATATGAAGTGGGTTGTTAGTTTCGGGAACTGACTTACCCTTGCAAGTTTCACCTTCACCATAATCACGTCACTGTGTGGCCACATTAGCGTGAGAACCCATCATGAAAACATTCGATGAATTGTCCCCTTCCTGGTTGCCCCCTGCGGAGGTTCCAGGGGTTGAACGCGCGCTAGCAAGAAACTGTTGCCCTTGGGGGAAAGGGTTGGTTAACACATTTTGGGAACTAGAAGTCCCTTGCTGCCCTAACAAGCACTGAGCATCTTCAATCTTGGGGCAAAGATGAGTTAAATGGTCTCCACTGCATAACTTGCATGGAAACTTAACTTTCTTTTTCGACTCATTTCTACCACCACCAACATTATTGTCGGATTTATTTGCATCAGGCTTCCCATCCTGGTTCTTTTTCTTACCTCGTCCTTTCTTTTCCCATTGGAATTTTGAATTCCTTTGGGGTTATCAGATTGGATGGCATTAATCGAAGAAGTTAGGGAAGCGGAAGGGTTTGACGATGTGACTTGTTTGTTAGAAGCAGTTTGTAATGACAACTATTGCAATTGATTCAACAAGTTCACCGTATTTGTGTCTAGTGACCCAATAATACCATCCATGTGGGGACCTAGCTTCGGCTTAGCTACATCAACCTTAGACCCAGGAGCATCTGGAAATTACTTTTGTAGGATCCCAGACTGAGAGTAGATCAATTCTAATTGCTGGGCCCTAAAAATGGCTTGCTCCTCGGAATAGACCCCTGACATGGAGACATCCTTGGAGATCTCAGGTATTAAAGACTTCAAGAACCACTCGAGACAGTACTCCGGAGGGATTCCAAGTTTAATGAGGCTCTTTCTCCGTCTCCATTCCTGAATGTGATTGGAAATGTGAGTTTCCCTATCCTAACGAAAAGTAGCCAGTAGTTCGGTTCCGACATCATACCGGACGGGCAACTGAAAATGGTTCAAGAAAATATTGGCTAAGTCGGCGAATGATGTAAAGCTGCCCCCAGGCAACTCTATATACCACTTAGCCGCGTTACCAGTCAAGGTGCGTTGAAATAATCTCAACCTAACCGAGTCGTCGATCAGGGAGTTTGATGAGCACCATAAGTGGAACGTGGTTACGTGGTCACCCGGATCCTCACCACTCTTTCCTTCAAATTTTGGAATATTCGAAGGGAGTTTATTTGGGACCGGAGGCCAGGCCGGATTATACTTGATTGGGTCATTAGTTAACTTAGTGAGGTCTGGCAAGTTCAACGTTGCCAAAAACGGAAGTCTAGGAGGGGCTTGGGGATTCCACCCTGACTGGGCGGCACTCCCGAAGCTCTGAAAAGATTGGCCTAGATTTTGGAAGGCACCAGGCTATCCGAAGTAACCAGTAGAACTCGCGGAACCAAAAGGCAAGCCTTGTTACCCAGCAAAACTCGGAGTTTGACCAACTCCGGCCATATATCCGCCATACCCAACAAAGTTTCCTCCTAAATGATTGTAAGGAGTTGACAACCCCTTATATGGATTCCAAGCCGAAGCTAGGGTAGGAATACTTTGGAATGAACTAACCGTAGTATACGACCTATTCCCATATTGGCCGAAGAATGGATTCCCATTTCCGGCACTACTAAGCCCAGGGTTATTCCAACCTTGGAAAGGATTGCTGCTTTGTCCTACCAAAGAAAAAGGCATAGATCCTATCATAGGGTTGGAATGTGGTATATGACCACTTCCGAATGGAAAACCTTGGAACGAAGCCGACCCGCTCATCATGGACGTGGCGGCCCCGAACGGAGTTGAAGGAATGCCCTGTGAATGGGCGCCAAATGGGAAGTACCCAGAACCAAAAGCATTTGTTTGGGAATTTCCACTTGTGGACGGAATGGAAGTAGACCCAACAAAAGACGTGCTAGCAAAGGATCCGAATAAAGAGACGGAGGGGATGGAAATAGTTCCACCCCCTTGTACAGATATAGGAGTCTGTACAGTCGTAGCACTTGTAGAAGCCATGCTTCCAGTAGTGGTCATTGAAGGTAAGCGCGTAGCGTAACCTAGACTTGACGGTCTATGCATCGGAGTCCCAACGTATTGCAAAATGTGTGGATGACTGGATGGTAGGGGAGAATTCGGAGCCGCTAACGACTCTGAAAGTTCTTCTACCTCAATATTATCCTCCGCTTGTAAGCGAACTTGAGAAAGAACTGGAGTGTTCCTCTCTTGTTCCACGGAAGTACCAGGCCTTGCTTCAATACTAATGCCCCTGAGGGGAGGATCAATCCCCGATGCGTCAATTGCAGTGGGATGAAACCCACCAGTATTATTACCTCTGCACCTTCTCAGAGAAGGCTCTAAACTCGGTGGTGAGAGACCATGAAGTCTTCGAGCCTGTCTAGGAGATCGGTCAACCACATTGAATTCTTTGTTTAAAATCTAGCTAAAGACTCAAAAAATTTCAAGCTAGGCCAACTAAGAGCACAGAGCACCCACTATAAAGTCCCTAAAGATACAGCCAGTCAAACAACTTCCAAGTATTTCCACTCCGGGTGATTAGGATCGGACAACAAAATACGAGAAAGTGGAAAATAAAGGGCCTTCCGAAGATAGTCTGGGATGATGAGGGCCCAGGCCTATAAGCGAAGGTATCAGAGGAAGTTACACTGACCTCCTAACAAAAGTCTGCGTCGGTGCAAGCCCCCAAGCTTCGAAAGGGTGCCCTCCAGTAGTGCTGTTGAGAGTGATACAATGTCAACCTCAGGTGCCACGGGATTCCCCTCCACAGCCACCTATGTAATTCCCTAGGAGTGGCAACTATGGATACCAACTCGTCGCAGAAGCCAGGTGGAACAGTCGTGAGGTAAGTTCGGACAAGTAGGAGAGGGGGTATCTCTCTTCCCTGTCTTCACAGACCCTCGTGCTTAACTCCCAGATCCGGAGCTTTCTTGGTCTTCCTAACGCTATTGGATTTTCTCTCGTTAATCAGACTCCTATGTTTAACATTTAATATGGCCTTGGAGAGTTAACTCTCCACTCGCCTAATCCAAGGCCCTAAAATCGTAAAACTTGTTTGTGTATTTAACTTAAAAGAAAAAAGTTCTAGTTGATTTTAGTTAGTGCTTGATTTTAAGGGTTGTTCTTTAAGTCAAAGGATGATGTAAGTGAAACTAGTGGTGTTTTTTCGACGCAAAAGAAATTAATAAAACCTAACTATATGCATGTGCACTTTGTCATTGTTTTTTGATGAAGAGTAATTTCTACAGGGTTTGAAAGGAAAATTATAATGAAACAAACTTTTCTTTTCTTTTCTTTTCATTCACACTTCACACTCAAAAGTTTACAAAAATATTTATGCCTAAAGAGATGCAAATCTATCCTAATGCAACAACTAAATGCTTTATGCAAGATTGAAAACTACTCTAAAAACAAGAAATGAAAGTTGCTTTGTTTATCAAATTTTCTTTTTCCACTTACAATATTTAGATGGATTATGAGATGCTACAATTCATTTCGTCTAAATACTAAAAGAAAAACTCAATATAACATAAAGCACTTTCACTTCACCAAAAGGAAACTAAACGAAAAGAAAGTTCAAGAAAGCAAAACAAAAACTTTTCAAAAAGTTCTCTTCGAAGTAGCAACAAGAAAGTATTTTCAAAAATGCTCTCAACAAAAACTGAAACTTTGTGATTGAAACAACAAGCAAGAAACACTTTTGCAAGTTGACACCCTATAAAGAATGAAAACTCAACAAAAACAAATGTGTTTAAAAAGGCTTTTTAACAATTGAAAGCAGCAAGGAAAGCTTTGGTAACAAAGACCAAAAAAGATCAAAAAGACAATTTCAAGAAAGTATCAAATGACAACTTTAATGAAACAAAGAAGTAGATGGTCATAAAAAGCGATTTTGTTAAGAAAACAAAAAGTCACCAAAAAGTAAAGTTCAACACAAAGATTGATAACAATTTTTCTGCTCTGATAACTCAGAGCAGCCAAGATTCCAATCAAGAAATCTTGCGTGCTTTTAGCAAAAAGATGATGATGCTTGCAAACACAAAACAAGACCAATACTCCTTATAATCAGAGAGAAATCAGATTAGGACGCTTACTGTAACTGGCAAAAATGACTGTTTCAAACTGACTGAAAACACCAGACAAACTTCAGAGACACAAAAATTTATAAATCCTGAAAGTTGCAAGATATACGCAACTGTAATTCGTGCAGAATGTGTGTATATGCTATTGTTCCTGAGGAAACCTGTGTATACGCGGGTTTACTTCAGACAACAAGCGTTTATATGCTTCTGTAACTAAATAAAACAACGTATATATAATATTTCAAGAAAAATAAAAAAAACAAACTGAAGAAACTGGCAAAACTCAGAAGTCAAGAACAGACCAAACAATAACAGTAAACCAACAAGCAACTGAGCCCTGATAGGCTTGATAAACACCCAAACTAGGAACAACAAGAGTGTTGTCCCCAGTGGAGTCGCCAATTCTGTTGAGGGAGTTTATCCCGTAGGGCTTTTGGGTGGAACCCTAGCAGACTGAAAGTTGTCTAAACAAAGAAACATGCATACACACAACCATTACGCTAGCAAAAGCTAATTCTAAAGTAAGAAGGATGTACCTCAGGTCCTACGTTCGAGTAGTTCCTCAAGGGTCCAAACCCTTCTTCACGTCCCTTTTGCTCCTTTTCCCTGCAAAACCAAAAATTCCAAAGAATGCAACAGTATATGGACAAAGATTTATACAAAAATCATCTTTATGTTATAAAAGAAGGAAGTTAGTTATGAACTTTAAACAACCATTCATACATGAAATTCAAAAATGAACATCATAAACATAAATAAGAAGCATATCGGGAATCAAGACGTGTTTCTTTATTATAGACAAATAGAACGTAAAAAAGGAGTAATATCACCTGAGCAACCTTTCACAGGCTCCAAGCATAGCTTCCTTCCGGATCCGTCCCGCCTCAAGCCTCTAGCATATCTCCTTCCAAGACTCACTCCATGATGTCATAACTAAGGGAGGAACATCAAATCACAAGGAAACAAGGGTTTCCTGTACAAATGGGGGAAGTGCAGAAGGCACAAGGGTCTTCAGACCTGGTCAGGGGGGAAATCTCAGTATAATAACCTTTCTCTCTCTTCTCTCCTCCCTTAGGCCTTCCCTTTGATTTATTTTTATACCAATCCCAAAGTAGTGTTTTAGTTAGGAATTGGTTGGGAACAGTTGGGGCCACGGGCACTAATAGGTGATCAGCATGTAAAACCCGCGATCTCCGCCCGAAAATAAGGAGTTTTATATTTTTGTAAGTGTTTTAATACATATGCGCGGGTTGGGTATATATGGACCCACGTATACACGCGTTTAACTCAGGGCAATGTCGCGTACAGGGAATAAAACACTGTTTTTTAAATTTGAGACCAGGTCTGGAAGGAGGGGTTGCCCTAGGCCATGAGTGCAGCATCACAAACCATAATATTGAGATTTGGAGCTATAACAATGCATTATGCCAAACCTATTACAATATTCCTTAAATGCATTTGAGCAATATTCCCCACCATTATCTATTCTTAAACACTTCAGCAATTTTTTAGTCTCTCTTTACACATCAACATGGAATTTTTGAAATATTCCATACACTTCACTTTTATTTTTCATAGGATATTCCCAAACCTTCCTCGATGCATCATCTATAAATGTTATAAAATATGATGCTCCTCCTAATGATTTGATGTTAACAGGACCAAACACATCTGAGTGTACCAATTCTAACACATTTTTCTTTCTATCATGGCCACCCATAAGGAATGAAACCCTTCTTTGTCTACCATATATACAATGCTCACAAAGATCAAGATCGTAGGATTTCAAACCTGGCAATAAATTTTTACAAACAAGGATTTTTAATCCCTTCTCGCTCACGTCATCCAAATGCTTATGCCACAAATCTGCTGAATTTCCTTCTTTTGTGACAACAGCCAAATTTGATTTTCCTATTAGCGTCTTCAATGTGTATAATGTTCCTATCTTGGGTCCTTTGGCCATGACCAATGCACCTTTGCTAATTTTCTAGCCTCCTTTTCCAAAGCTTATCAAATAGCCTTCATCATCCAGTCGTCCCATAGAGATTAAAGTAATGCGCATTTCTGGTACATGCCTGACCTAGTTCAACAATATACATTGTCCATCTTTCATCTTGATGTGGACATCTCCCACTACAACAATACTGTAAAAATGATTATTCTCCAAATGCACTCTACCATAATCACCGGGATTATATGAAACAAAACAATCTTTGCATGGGGTTACATGGTGAGATGCCCCAGAGTCAAGGATTCAATCAAACCTACTGCTAGATGTATATACACATGCATCCTCTACTGAAACAGTAAACAACACATCACCATTTGTGGCTACAACAATAGTCTTACCTTCATTTGTGTTGGATGACTTGTGATTTGTACTGGACGGTCTCTGATCCTTTTGTCCTTTCTTCCAGAATCGACATTCTTTCTTCATGTGGCCAGGTTTGCCATAATGAAAGCAGATGATTCTACCTCTCCTTGATTTTGATCGGCCTCTCAATCTTGATCACCCTTTCCACCCTCGATCCATTCTCCTACCACGATCAGCTAGAGCTAGAGCCTCTCCTCCCTAGTTTTCCGCAATTGACTTGCGTCGCAGTTCCTCATTCATTAAATTGTTGCTAACATCATCAAACATCAGGGTCCCTATACTTGTTGAAGTGCTCATAGCTACAATTAAATTTTCCTAGTTGTCTAGCATAGAGCACATTAGAAAAATAGCTCTAATTTCATGATCTAAAATGATTTTAACAGAGGCAAGTTGATTAATAATAATATTAAATTCATTCAAGTGCTCAGCAACTGAATCACCCTCCTTCATTTTCAGATTATAAATCTTCTTCTTCAAGAACACTTTGTTTGATGCCATGTTCTTCTCATATAGATCATGGAGCTTCTTCCATAATCCTTCTACCATCTTTTCTTCGGACACATTGAAATAAACATTCTTTGCTAAATATTGGCGGATTGTTGCAATCGCCTTTCTATGTAGCTCATTCCACTCTTCATTTGTCATCGATGAGGGTTTCTTTGTTGTGCCCTCGATCAGCAAATACTGATTCTTTAAAATCAGTATATCCTCCATCTGTGATTTCCATAGGGCAAAATTAGCCCCGCTCAACTTCGCTATATTTGTAACTGTTGTCTCCATTTTCAATCAAATTCATGCCCCAAAACACAAAAGCTCCACTTAAAAATAAAAATTTAATTATTACTCTTTAGTAATAATGATCTTCCTCCTTCTAAAATACCCTTTTCAAAATTCCCGCTCCTTTTAAAATATACTTTTCAAAATTCCATCATATAATTATATATGTTTCATAATAAATATAAAAACATATCTAATGTTTTAATGTTTTCACATTTCACACGTACATATGTTGGTTTGAGAAAAAACTTGATGTATATATGCAAGCTTGATGTAAAAAAAAACTTTTGAACACCACGTTTCAACTCCAAACTCCACGGATCTCCACATTTCAATCTCCAGCAACACGTTTCAACATAGATCCACGACCTTGTTTTTCTTGCACTCAACTGTCTTTTAGTTCGAGCGTTCTTGAGCTATTTCCTAGATAGATCCTTCAACAACTCCAGGGGTAACAACAAATTTTTTAATGAATGCTGTCAGAGTAAGGCGACGGCACTAAGCAACTTGCACACTAGATATTCGACCCTAGCTCTGATACCAGTTATTAGACCGGAGCATACATAACACACAATGGATTTATACTCAGAGACTTAGATGGAAATAGCAGAGAATAATTCACAGAGACAGACAAATGGAGAAACAACAATATTACTCAATCTGAAATAGTGGAATAGATGAAACAATCACTGGAGAACATAAATCACTTTGCATTACATAACAGGCTTGGGCCTTGGCTTGCATTCCTTGGCCAGAGAAATTACAAATTTATAGAGGCAGAAGAAGGATCCAGAATATTGTATGTGATTCAGATGGAGATATGGAATGATCTAGAAACAAATGGCAGTGTAGAAAGATCTAGAATCCTGGAGATCTAGAAAGATCTAATCTAGAAGGATCTAGAATCCTACGTGAATTTTGGCTTCACACTTAACAAGAAACAACAGAATCTCTACTACTTAGACTTTCATTGAGTTGAAGTTATGGTAGACGTAGTAAATATTTTCATTTCTCGTCTCGAGGTTACCATGGTAGCCAGACCATCTCTACATATAAAGAAGATGCTGAGAATATTCATTTGATTAGAGTATCTCTTGGTTGAGGTGTCTTCTTGATAAATTCCTTACTGGGATCCCCAACGTTCTTCCATTATTCCAAAGCAAGGCTGCAACAATTAGGTATGTTTAGCGTGATTATCTGAATGGTGAAGCTTGTGGCTGGGTACTTCAAAGACCTTTGGTCATCTCATCTTCAACATGCTATAAACATTACCCTTGCACTTCATGATGCTGGTGGTCCAGGAAGGGATGAGGTGGTCCAAGCCTTTAGGGATTTTCTGAGAAGCGATATTGTGGATCTATGTTATCCACATGTTAGAGGGTCGTTTTTGCAGCTTGTATCTCAATATTCATCTGCCTCTTAAATATGCAAAATTTAACATCTTTTATTCTCTCATGTGGTCAAATTGGGTACAGTATCGGCACAACATGCACATCGGGTTCATGCATTCTCATGTGTAGTGTCTTGGACCACCACAATTGTAGCAAATAACTTTCCCCTGACCTCTCACAAGTCCTCCTCCGCCTCAGCGAACGCCTTGATCTGGAGGCCACATTTCTATCCACATCTGATACATGGGCGTTCTCTCCATCATTAACTCATAACTATGACAATTGCGCTCATCGTGACCTACTGATTAGCATAAGTTGTAGAATAGTCATTGAGGTGTCTATACAAATTTTTGCAACAAGTGGCAATTATCTGTTGCATGCTTTCCAGCTACTTGACAGATAGCACACCACGGTGTTGGCCCCGTACTTGGCCTGTTTGAGCTTCCGGCCTCAGAGGCATTGATCCTCCTGGAACATAATTCACAAAGACAGGGAAACGATATTTATCATGCCCTTGACTCTTACATTTCAAACAAAAAACCTCTTCGCACACCTTTGGCTGAGCCGCCCTATCCTTTTTGAGACTTTGGAAATCTAGGCAAAGGTTATGCAATTCTACATGAATCTGCTGAACTCCCAAAGAAGCATCTTGAATTGGTATCTCATGCAATCTCATCGAAATCTCCAAAGCCTCATCCTAGGTCCCAATCCTTTGCTATGATACAGCAACCCTCATATGAGGCAAGAGCAAAGCCACAAATGACTTGCGGTGTTGCCCATGAATAAGGTTCATGTTAGCTTCGCAGATCTTGCACTTCAATCTTTGATCTAGCTCCGAAGGTATCCCACCAGGCTTTATCATGATTAATTTGAATCCAATGATAAATTGTGCTTCAAATTTGGGCCTACTAAATTCCTTAATTATCATAGTCTCGATGTCTGCCAACGTAGCCATCGAGTTATTAGTGCAGTACTTAATGTACCATGTTAGCGCGCGTTACTCTAAAGTAGTGACAAATGTAGCTTTCTTCATCTCATCATCTGTAATGCCTTGGGCTTCCCACACAACCTTCGCAACAAACCAAAATTGGTCCAGATCCTCATTCCCCAAGCCCTTGAAAACGAGAAATTTTACTGAATTCACCATATTGAACGGTGGCGGAGGTGGTGGCGATGTGGTTGAACATGTGTGAGGTGGAGGTGAAGATGGAGGTGGTGTGGATGGACGTGGTATTCACGGGAACCCTCGCCTTATTAACTAGACAATGCTCTGTGGGGAAGCCTGTGTTGCTTCTTCATCATCACTCAGAGGAGGCTCAATCAGAGGGCTATATTCATGTCTTGTTCCCTTTTTATCCCTCAATAACTTTCCACTTCACGTAGCTCCAACATCAAGGCAATCGCATAACCCATTTTTCACATAAGAGAATTTTAATCCAAGTATTCAAAGACCTTTTATACTTACCTCGTGGTCCTTTAAAGAAGCATCTCTCTGCTTCGTTGTAGGTAACCGAGGTATCAACCACAAACTCTGTCTTGAATCCTCCTATGATATGATCAAGCCAGTGATCTAGAGTGTGTGTGACATTATCTTGAGAGGATTCCAATCTCTGCACTAACTCCAGGGTCCACACTATCAGAACGTAAAGCCTCTACCTTCCTTGGCCATCTGCCAATTTAGAAATTCACTCATATAATTCAACCGGGAAAGAATAAAAGAAAATTACATGTATCTCTATGCACATATACATGTCGAGCCATTTTTATTTCATCAATCGTGAGTTCCTATTCCCTTGCACCACGAATTCATGGATCTTTCTATCCAACCAATCTTCTATTTCTCTGTTTGTCGGATTTCAGTGATGCGACATCACACATCTCTTTATGTAGATCCCATTCCCAGCCATGGAACCATTTGTTGGCTTAGTGGGTCCTGATCCAAGTTCAAAGTTAAGTTTTCCAAACAAATCCATACACTACTGACCCTTTCAGCATCAATTTGGAGAGCGCAAACTGAAGTCTCAGCCGAAGCAGTATGGGGGCATGTTGGAACCAAGTTTCCGCTCCCAGAGATGGTTATGATGTTGTTTTGTACCCTTTCGCTACCTTCGCATATATTTATAAGCCCTCGAGTCTTATCGATATAACTTTCTCTTACCTGTCTGTAGATCTTTGCGAAGGTCTATGACTGTCATTCGCGGATCATAGAAAGGTGAATCAACCACTTATGTGCCTTTGTAATCACTCCTAAGTCTGTTATTATCCATATTGACTTAAGCGTTAGATATCTTTAGCATGCATTAGTATATTCTTCACATAACCAGATATTATTACTTACGTTCATATAACAATGTGGAACATAGAGATTCATGCATCAATACAACATTAAATCATAAACCGATTATTCATCATAAAATAATCACATTCATTCATAACAGAAGTAAATGTATCAAACACAAATATGTACATAACACTCTCTTTATTGATACTTTAGATTTCCTTATGACTCAAACTACTGTGGACACTCAGCTCGAGGGGTCCGCACACAGCTTCAGACTCTACTCTAGGTCTCTACGCACACAGATGTAGAGCCTCTTTTCTACTCTAAGACTCTTCACTCTTAGCTCCTATTTCCCATTACTTTCATCTTCAAAACTTACTGAACTTCCTTAGACTCTCTAAGACTCTCCTTTTTATACAATCATGGTTCATGGACCATCAGTAGGTCTACTAAAGCTGACACAACTTACATAAACAAAGGGTAAAACCCTTTTATGACACTTTACATCTACGTGCTCGACGACCACAAATTACGAATACTTTACACTTTCCATAACAAAAACTTGGGCTTTCAACCCCAAAACTTGGGCTTTTGCCCCAAAATTGACCTTAGGGGACTATGTCCCAATAGGGCTAATTGTGTCACACCCAAGAGATACACTGGGAAATCACCCTTTGAGCTAGTATATGGCAAGGTTTATGTCTTCCCTATCCAATTAGCAATGAGAGTAGCTAAGTTGCTACAAGAAGCCGAGGAAGAACCAAGTTCCTTGACCAGAAGAATAAATCATATGGTGGAGCTTCACAAGAATAGAGAAGAAGTGGGGACCAAATTGTTAAACTATTAACAAAGGATGAAAGCTTTGTTTGATAAGAAGGCTAAGGACAAACCTCTTCAGTAAGGAGATTTAATGCTTAGATGGGATGTAAGGCGATAAGACAAAGGAAAGCATGGGAAATTGGATCCACTATTGTTGGGCCCCTTCAAGATTACAAAAAAGAGGGGAACGAACACTTACATGCTTGAAAATATGGATAGTGAACTACTGGAACTATGTGTAAATGATCACTTCCTAAAATTTTATTTTCGAAATTAGAGATATCTCTCTCTTGCTCATTGTAATTATCTGGTGCGTGTGTTGAAATTGTTATTTGAGTCTTTCAATTTACTATCAAAAAGTCCTTTTTCACACAATTTTTTGTTTTTTAAGAATAAATCCATGCCCAATGGAAGGAAAGACTATCGGCCTATAGACCCTCAACACCTTGCTAGCAAGGCACTATCCCTAGTTGGAGCCAATGTTGTCACTCACTACATTGTGGATTTCAATTGGTCAATATTGTCCAAGAGCGGTGAAATTTGGAGCCACTCTTCCAGGTCACAAAAGATCTTAGAGCTTGATTAGCCCCCCACTAGTGCCTAGTGCTCAGAAAGAGCTTTCCAATGACATATGGAAGTCCAAAAATGGACTCCTCGAGAAGAAGTTAAAGAAAATTGATGATTTCCTTGGAAAAGCCAAGCTAACTGAGGAAAATGGCTAAGTATGGACAAAGAATTGCAATCGGGACCTTGAAAGGCTTATTGCAATTGCAAATCGATCTTTCTAGCATGCAAGGAGCATTTGCGAGTGCAAAAAATAATGATCCATTGACCACCGATATCACATATCGGTAGTCGGTGGGTCTAGGCACAAATGTTTATCACAAATCGACATATTGGCATACCAACAGATCAATGGGCTAACACTCTAAAACCTTGCGGGGGCCGATAACACGATGCAGTGTAAAAGTTTTGGGGGTGGGCTAAAAACCATTTATAAAGGAAAAGCGTTGAAAAACAAAGTTCAAGCCAGTCCTTTCTCTCTCCTCCACGTGGCGATATGACACTTGAGGATTGGTGGCTTGGGGTTATCAGCTATCGGCGATCAGTGAAGGTCAGCAAGCAAGGAAAAAATATGGAATGAAAAGCAATGATCTGTTGATTGTCGATATTGAATATTGGCATATCGCAAAGATCCTTGGGGAACACAACTAAGGTTATTGGCATGTCACAGTACCAAATGCTGTTATCACATCCCACATCTTGCAGATTCCACAGTCCCTTAGTTACAACAAACCCCTAAGACCGTGCGGGGGCCGATTTGTGACAAAGTATTGCACCTCGAGGGCAGGGCCGAAAAGGTCTAACATAAGAAAGGTGGGAAAAATAGGGATGGGTGTACCCCCTTTCTCTCACCTCTAGGGGCCAACATGGCAGCCTCTCATTTGCCCTCTGAGCTCACACGAGAGCTGAAGTCAACACTGACCTTGCAGTATGCTTGATGACATGGTAGAGGACATATGTCACTGAGTTTTAGTGTTTTTAGGGGTGACATGGGGTAATTTCCAGGTGTCACATGTCACCACTCACAGGGTGACATGTGGTAGTGATGATGTCACCTTGCGGACTAGCGATCGCAGCGGTTAAAGGAAAAAAAATCTTAAACCATTAGCACGTGTGTGATTGCAATATGTGGGATTTCCCTTCCAAATGCAATAAATTATTAGGGCAAGGTCTATAAGGATCTTGTGTTGGGACTGTGAGCCCCATGCAAAGAAAAGGGTAAGGGCCTTCTTCTCCAGCATGCGATTGTGATATGTGGGCACTCCCCCCAATTGCGATAAAGGATTAAGGCATTGTCTATAAGGACCTCACATTCGGACTATCGCCCCGCACCAAGGAAAAAGCTTTAAGCAGGGTAAAATAGTGTTGAAGCATCGATATACATGGGAAATAAATAACAAAGGAAAAGGCCTTCACACACAAGTGTGAGGGCCTTAGCATGTGAGGGCTCAACCCCTGGTCTGAGCTCGCAGTCATATGAGGAAAAACACATGAAGGGATACATAAGGGGGGCTAAAGGGGAAATCAAAAAAATTCCTATTATCACTTTTTTTAAAGGAAAAATCACATGCCTACGTGATTGTGTTGTTTCGAGGGAATGCATACCTACCACATCAATGCATTCATAGCGTGGTACAGAGTTTTAATGGGCATATGAGCAGGTAGCTAAGGACTTTAATGGAGCATGGGAAAGCAATAGATAGGTATCTAGGACTCCAAAAGGTTAATGGCTCAGCATGTGTTAGGCCAAGCAGTAACTCCATAAGGAAGAAATGATTCGTGTGTTTTATTCCATCAGGTAGTTCTTCATTATATACATGAGGGAGAGATTGTTCAGTTCATCTCCTGAATTGTTCATATTTCTAATTTATCTATTTGCGTAAATTCACTCAATCACAAGGATTAGGTTCCAACATTCCCCCCCCTTAATCTGAAGGGGTGTTGGTGAGTCCAAGCATCATTCAGAATCATTCAAGCTTTTCTCTTCCAAGCGCTTTGGTGAGGATGTCTGCAATTTGTTCATTTGTGGAACAATGATGGAGATGGATTATTTTTGCCTCATCATGATGTTGAATCAGATGACATTTAGTATTGATGTTCTTTGTTCGATCATGGAATTTTGGGTTCTTGGCCAACTTTATTGCATAGGTATTGTCAATCATGAGTGGAGTTGATTGTACTTGTTTTAGCTACAGATCTTCAAGAATTTTCCTGAGCCACACAATTTCTTTTGTTGCTTCAGCTGCTGCCACAAATTCTACTTCTATTGTGGAATCTGCTGGAACTGATTGTTTGCGTGATCTCCAGGAGATAGCTCCTGATCGAAGATTCACAGCATATCCTGATGTTGATACCCCAGTTTCTTTGTCTCCATCGAAGTCTGAATCAGAGTATCCAATCAAGCTGAAGTCATCCACCTGTGTATACTTGACTCCAAAGTCTTGAGTTGCCTTCAAGTACCTTAGAATTCTTTTTGCAGCAGACCAATGTCCCTCACAAGGCTTTTGCATAAACCTAGAGAAGATTCCAACAGCAAACGAAATGTCTAGTCTGGTAGTAGTTAGGTAGTTGAGACTTCCTACAAGCTGTTATACTTTATTGCATCCTCAAATTCTTTTCCTTCAATAGATGTGAGCATTAAGTTTTGTTCCATTGGAGTAGTAAGAGGATTGCACTCTGTCATGCCAAACCTGTTCAACAAATCTCCAATGTATTTCTTTTCAGAAAGAAATATGGACTTTGGATGTTGGGTTACTTCAGTGCCAAGATAGTAATGAACATAGCCCAAATCAGTCATTTCAAAACTTTTCCCCAAATCCTTCTTTATGGATGCAATGTAGCTTTCATTGTTCCCTGTCATCAAAAGATCATCTACATATACCACAAGATATACAACTGTTTTTCCAACTTTCTTGACAAATAAAGTTGCATCATCAAGATCAAACTATTTGAAATTGAGTTTAAGAAGATGCTCAAATAGTTTTTCGTACCAGGCTCGCGGTGCTTGTTTGAGGCCATACAAGGAATTCACAAGTTTGCATACTTTACGTTCATGTCCTTTCATAGCAAATCCTTCAGGCTGGGACATAAAAACATTCTCTTTTAGATCTCCATTCAAGAAAGAAGTTTTTACATCCATTTGATGGATTTTCCAACCATTCTGAGCTGCTAGTGCAAAGAGTGTCTGGATGCTAGCCCATTTTGCTCTAGGGCAAAAGTCTCCTCATAATCGACCCCTTCCTTCTGTGCAAAACCTTTTGCCACAAGCCTAACTTTGTGCTTGTCAAGTGAGCCATCAACTTTATACTTGTTCTTGTATACCCACTTGCAGCCAATCAGTTTGGTTCCTAATGGAGGGTCAACCAGCTTCCAAGTTCCGTTATTTATGAGGGCATCATACTCCTTTTGCATCGCTTCTTTCCATTCATCATGAGAAGCAACTTCTTTGAAGGAAGTTGGTTCAAAATCTGTAGATAATTTCAATTCACAATCATAAGAAACATCCATATCAACAGGTGAATTAGATTCATCTACATCACCTCCATTTTGCGGGTTTGAATTTCTGGTTCCTATCTTTCCAGCTTCATCAGGATGAACACTTTCAAGTGTCTTTGTCAGCCACTTTGGGGGACCTCTCTCAGATGTTCTAGGCTGCTCCATTGATTGAGTTGGGACTGAATCAAGATTGAGTCTCCCAATTCTATCAATCACATCACTTAAAGCATCATCTGTTGTTGGAGTTTCATGTGGGGGAGAATGTTCCTCAGAAGAAGATTCCACATGTTGATCTAGTATAGGAATCCCCCCTTCAAGATGTGGAATTTGATTATCAAATTCATGAAATGATTTTGCTTTTGCGAATATATCCAAGCGATGAAGTTGCTGCTCAACAACATTGTCAGTTTTGGATGATTCAAGGAAAATTACATCTCTACATACAACAAACTTCTTATTTACTTCATCATAGAGGCAGTATGCTTTGGAGGTGTTTGAATACCCTAGAAAGATACAATTACGACTTCTAGCACTAAGTTTGTTTCTCTTTACCTTTGGTATCAAGGCATAACAAGTGGAACAAAAGACCTTCAAATGCTTTACCGAAGGAACATGTCCATACCACATTTCATATGGAGTCTTGTTTCTTATAGCATTATATGGACATCTATTCTTTATATATGCAGCACATAGAACATCATCAGCCCAAAACATTATCTTAACATTTTTAAGAAGAGCATGGATCGTACTATTGGGTCCCTATAATACTAGTGATTACCCCATTACTATTGTAGTTGTACCCCTTATTAATATTGTTGTGCCCCTATTGTCCCCATATTTTTATTACCGTGCCCCATAGAATCCCTCTATTGTTATTTTTGTGGCTTTATATTATCATTGTTAGGTCGGATGGGTTATATTGTGACTCCTTAGACTCCTATATATAGAAAGGAGGTTTTGTCATTTGAATCATCCAAAAATTGTTCATTTATGTAATGTAAAGGAGGTTTCCCCCTCGAAGAGGCTGAAGTTTAAGGCATTGATCATTTTTCTATCCTTTTCTTGAGCTGGTTTCATAACATTTGGTATCAGAGGTTTGGATTCTAGGGTTTCACTGCTCCAAACAGGTCATCGTGGGATTTTCGCTATAACTTATTTTCTGCAATGTTTCAAAAGCGACAAAAAAAACCCATTTGAGACAAAATCCTTTTGAACCTTGGGTCCAAATTTTAGATCTTTTTGCACTATATTTACGGAGATATGATCTAAGGAAGTTGGTCTTTTTGTATACTCCTGAATTACATTCCAAACAGGGTACGTGGGGAAAATCATCATAACTTTCTCTTTGAGCATCGGATTGAAATTCTGTAAGAAGGTACAAAAAGAGGACGGACTATAGTTTCACGTAGATATTTTTCAAAGCCAAAGGTCGAAACAGGGACACGTGGCACGTCGTACAAGTTCGCTCTACTGAATTAGTCTATAATCAGGTCACTGTGAGAGATTTGGCATAACTCTTCATTGAAGAATCCAATTGGGGTCAGACTAGTGGCATTGGAAAGAGAACATAGATGGCTACTGCAACTCGCAATTTCAGAGCTGGATGATCTGAAATTACAGAGATACATCAGAGGCAATATTGAGCTCCTACAAAGTGGAAAAAGGTGTGTAGAGTTTTTAAATTTTTGCTTAAGCTTGGTTTGAAAAATTATTTTGAAGGAATTCAATGGGCATAGTAGAGCATTAGTATCGGTAACTGATGCCCCGAGGAAAGAAAATGCAAACACCAAGTAAGCAATCTAAAATCTCTAGCATGACTCATGAAGAAGAGGAAGAAATGCTACATGATATATCAAAATTACAAGACCAAGTGCAACACATTTCACGCTCACAAAAGCTTACAGAAGCTAAGATAAATGACGTGGAATCTAAGATAAAGGGCATGGAAGCAAAGATTGACGATTTGGAGACAGATTTGAAGGCAGATTTGACAAATTTTCTACAAGAAATACTTACTAATGGTGAAAGAGGAGTAAAGGAAACTCATGCTGCAAACAAAGGAAATGTTAATCATGATTTCATAGACTCTAATGTTGGATCGAAGACACACCATATTCCAAAAATAGATATGAGGAAGTTTGATGGCAAGGATCCTGCAACATTGATATTACAGATGGAGCAATTTTTCGATGTCAATAATGTGCAAAACACACAAAAGGTACGTATTGCAAATTTATATTTGGAACCAAATAAGTTTGTATTGTATCAATGGCTTTGCTCTCGTAAACAATTTATCACTTGGACAATTTCTATGGAAGAATTGATAGCACATTATGAGGATACAAAAAGCAACACTTTTTTTAGTCAATTGATAAGTATCAAACAAAAGGGTTCAATAATTGAGCACATTGAGGAGTTCCAAAAATTGAACATAAGGGTAAAAGATATTCTAGAGGAGCATAGGATTTATGTGTTCATAGGGTCTTTAAAGGATAATATCCAACATGATGTTTTCCTTTGGGAACCTGATTCATTAAAGAAGGAATTCAGGTTAGCAAGAAAAATGGAAAGCAAAATTATGGAAACCAGAAGCATACCACTCACAACTATAAAGACGGAAGTGTTGTTGCCGTTAGTCTTCCACAACCTATAAGGTTGACACCACAACAATTGGAAGAAAAAAGAGTAAAAGGGATTTGTTACAGTTGTGATAGCAAATACACTAAAGGTCATAAGTGTGCTGAGAAGAAATTATTCTACATAGATTGTGAAGAGGAAGAAGAAAAGGAGCAAGAAATGTCAAACGAAGAGGATATACTCCAGGAACAAAGCCTAGATGAAGAACAAATGAATCCAACCATATCTTGTAATGCATTGGCAGGAATTACCACTCCTCAAACCATCAAGATAGAACGACAAATCAAGAAGAAAAAGGTAATAGTGTTGATTGATTCAGGAAGTACTCACAATTTTATTCATTGTAAGGTAGCAAAAGAATTGAATTGCTTCTTATATCCAGCACCAGAGTGTCAAGTGATGGTTGCAAGTGGAGGAACAATAAATTTCTCTGGAAAGTGCCATAATATCAAGCTATCCATGGGAGAATATGTATCGACTAGCCCAATGCTTTCCATTCCAATGGGAGGTGTTGATGTTGTATTAGGAGTCCAATGGCTACAATCCTTGGGTACAATAGCTTATAATTTTCAAGAAATTTTCATTACATTTTCTGTGGAAGGAAAGGAAGTTGAATTAAGGGGTATTGCAGGGAAACTGGGAAATATAATCAGCTCTAACGTTATGACAAAGCTTCTAAAAAAGGAACAAAAAGGTGTAAT
>APFE030884164.1:196082-216899 GCA_000404065.3 Pinus taeda | reverse complement strand
TTTATAGGCTCCATTACATATAATACCACAGGTAGAATACCATGGGTGCACAATACCATGTGCCCCAAAACCATCACTATTTAACCTCGTCAACTTTTGACTCTATCCTGAGTCAAGTTTACCTAACATGTTGGTCCTCAAACTATTTGTTTCTCTGCTCCAGATACTTGACGACCCATCTAGCCCTCTCGAAATTTAGTATCAAGTCTTTTATCTCTGTGTCCTGCTCCTGAATGGTCGTCCCGAGCTTGGCATTTTCTGCCTCTATCTCTTCATCCGGAATGAGGATGACACTAGTCTCTTGTGCACCTGATGGCCCCTCATCATGCACGGGCTCCTTGCCCTTGTCCAATACCTGTGTAGTCGATGTCGGAAGCAAGGCCCCTTCCACCTCGGGTGGAGATAACACTCGCTTTGCTGCTGCAAATAAGTTCCTACTGCCTTTCTGATATGTCACCAAAAATGGCATGATCATGGTCTCATGGCGCTCATGCTGATAAGAAGGACCACCCAACTCCTTCTCAGGCTCTGATAGTACCTATGGTGTGCTGAAGAAGTCACAGGAGATGAAGTCCTCCCAAGAAATTCCCTACAATCCCAACTGATGATCTACCAAAATCTGAATGAGAGCAAAGTGATAGACACTGTTAAGCTGCTGCTAAGGGGTGTTATGCAACATGAAGGTGCTCATCCTCTCTATATTCCTCCATATGAAAAACGGGAGGTTCATTATCCTCACCCTGGTAAAGTGCATGAGCAGGCGGATATGATAGGCATACAGTCTAGAGAACCTCCCCTCACAGCTGAAGTATTTCATGATCAACTTCATGAGAGGAGCATACTCATTCTTCAAGTATCTGAAGGGAAATACTCTTGTGAGCTCATTCACGAATTTGATTTTGATGTAAGGCTCATAGTGATGCCTTTCCACCTTCTTCTTCTTATGCCACTGCTCCCCAACATTTGGAATACCTGTTGCCAATGATATAGCTTCAGGTGTCAAGGTGAAAGTGACCACGGCCAAGGTAGACTGACCTCCATGTAGATGAAGCACAAATAACTGGGCCAACTCATGATGAACTCTGACATTTGTCACCCTTTGACAAAATTCTAAACATGATAAGTATTAGAAGGATGACATGGTAAGAGGGCATGCTTGTAACTCGGTGAGGATAGTGGGTTCATCCTTGACATGTTTGCCACTCTTGTGGTGTCTCCTTGGAGCCTGTTCTTCTGAGGATGAGTCACTCTGTGTCTCCCTCTCATACTCGGACGAATGCTGTGATGACATGACTGCAAGGTGAGCTGTGATTAGGCTGCCCCTTTGATGATGGTGTGAGGCTGGGTGCCTTTATAGTATCTGTTACCAAGGGGAACAATGAAACAGGGATTGTTAGGAAGGGAGTGATGAAATGGGAATAGGGGTTATAGGGAGAAATTTGTTAGGGATGTGGGAGGAGTTTGGGATTTTTGATGGGGTAGGGTTTAGGGTTTCTATTGAGCAATAGGAGGAGGGGAAAAGGAATATGAGTTTGGTAGTGTTAGGGCAGTGATGATAGGAAAATTGGCATAGGGGAACAAGGGAAAAAGATAAGGAAGGGAAAAGGGGACCTTGGCATCAACAATACAATTGCACAACCCTAGCAAAATGGTCTCTTGGTGTCTTTATATGGTTGCTTTAAGAGTTTTGTTTCATTTCCATCATTGGGCATAAAAACCACCATGTCTTTAGCCAATTTGATGAACAAGTGAGTTAATAGAGCCTACCTTGCAAATTTATGTGCTTCACAAAAAAAATTGAGTGAATTTGGCACGTTCTGGGCACTTTGCCGCTGTGTGTCATGCCCCTTTTTGTGTGCGCCGCGCTCTTGTTTGTGTGCGCCATGCTCTGGGTGTGCGCCGCGCGCGTTATAGGCTTGAACAATGGGCGGGGGCTGTGTGCACCGCGCCCTTGCCTGTGTGCGTCGTGCCCTTAACCTCACCTCCAATTGGCTTCTCGCTCCTTGCTTGCTCCTCGGCCTGTATGCACCGCGCGCAAAGCCTAGTGCGTCGCACCCTGGATATGCGCCGCACACGTTATAACTTTGAACTGGGGCCGGGGGTTGTGTGCGCCGCGCCCCTGCCTATGTGCGCCACGCCCCTGCCTGTGTGCGCCCCGCCTTGAAAACCGACTCCCACTTGCTCCAAATGCTCACCAACGCACTCCAATCACCAATGTCTCCCACCAGTTTTGATTTGCAAAATGCCTCTGATTTTGGTGGAAAATTGTATATAAAGCTTTGGGAGAGATGGGTTTGATTTTTGCCTCTTCAAAAACCCATTTTCTAATGTTGTATTGTGGCACTTTTTCACTAACTTTTAGAACACATTGATTTTCACTTTCTCTTTGAAATTTTAGCTCAAATGACGAAATTTTTAGCACTCTTTACAGGGATTGCACAACAGGATATTTGGCCATGGAAACCATGATTGCCTCTGAAAAATCAACTGGCGACTTTTTTGCAAATTTTGTCATAGATGACACTGTTTGACTTTTCTTCAAAACAGAGTTTTGAAGAAGTGTCAGAGTCTATCCACATGACGATGAAGCTTTCTGAACCATAACTGTGTAAGGGCCTTTTCTCTGGTCTACATGGCTCTACTGGACATGTTTCAAGTACCAAATTGATGAATTCCTAGACCTAGACCTCAAAATGACCTTTGTCCTTTAAAGGACCAGACCCTGACTGTCATGGACTTTGATGATGATTGATAAAAGACCTGAGCCAGCAGGAGCCAGATATGGGACTATAATGACCTCCTTCGTCAGATTATGGCATGCCCCTAGTGGAATGCAACTGGGAGAATGGAGCGGGACACCTAATCATGAAATGCATAAAGAGTTTTGATCTCTGATGGAGGACTTGACCAGACCGACTCTAACAGGTATGACAATCGATAACCAAGATGAATATCTCGCACTTTGGTAAGGCTTGGAAATGACAATGGCAAAGAAAATCACCAAATTAACAATTTTTGCAGACTCAATGATTGTGGTACAAAAGTTATGGAAAGTAAAAGGATCGTAAGAGTCAGTTATTCCTCTATCCTGCAAAGGATCATTTTACATACAACACAATTTGAGTGAATTCAACTTTTCCATGTGTTAAGGCAGTTGAATACAATGACAGATTCATTGGCCAATAATAGAGCCACACTAGAGCACAGGAAATTAGAATAAGATCATGGATCGATCCACAACTCACCCATTCCATGAATATTAAATTAAATCATCAAGGCTATAATATTCACTTTAATGGCCTATAAAACCGGATATTTGAACAAATCTCCTTGTTGGAGACCGTCCGCAAACCCCTTCGCATGTATTTGGATTACAGCCTATAAGACAACACATGTATGTAAGTGGAATACATTAACTCCCTAGCCATGTAGATCCAAGGAATGAAACCCCTATCTGAATCATATTAACATCTGGTGAATTTTGGTTGTGAATCATGAGAACAAGTGGCATGAGGTGCTAATGCTTCGAGGTGGTAAATCGTTTACACAAGTGAGGGGAACCTCAGCCCTGGTAGAGCATTCAATCCTTTACATATTGGCATTAATTCTCCTATCCCTTTGTATCATGTGATTGACATTCCAGGGAGCTCGGTGTGATTCAAGTATGGATTTGGCATCCCTACATTTCAATGTGTAAGGGAGGTAGTCTAGATGAAAGTATGTTAATATATGGCGTTGTGTGGTTCTTTGGTCTTGCACCACGCTACTATTGCGTGTTCACAACTGTGAATACAGGTGGCCATTATCCTTTGAGGCATGAAGCATGGAGCACCATACTTCTATAAAGGAGAACTTGAGCGACCAGATTTAGGAGAACGAACAAGCCAAGACGAATAGGTTGTTGGAAAAGTTATTAAAGGGTTTTTGAACACCCCTAATTAGAAGAAATCATAGGAGGAGTATGAGAGGAGTACGTACCAACTACTCATGAATACTAAGAATGAATTGTTACATGGTAAAACAAAGTTGTTTCAAGCTAAAATTAGGAAGGAGCTAACGGTTGAATTTTGTAATTATATTCGGTCTTCATAATGTATACTTTTATCATTGATATATTTATATGTAAAGCATGTTCTTCATGCTCAAAAGATTTTTTTTTTAATTTATATATTTGTCAGAAAGAAAATTATAAAAAGGCATGTTTTGCATGACTTTTGAAAAAGAAGAAAAATTGAACTTTTAGAATTGAATTTATTAAAATCGGTCCACCTCCTAGTTCAATTCGACTCCATGAGATCAAGTCGGCTCAGACATGATTGATACCTAATCATCAAGGCATAAGGCTATATATAGAGAGCTTGTCCCCCTCACATTTGACGCATAATGCAGATCATTTCTTCAAAAGCTTTGGAGGTAGAAAAAGGGTTGAGTCCGAGGCAAGAAGATAAGGTAGAATCTAAGGGAAAAGAAGGAAGAATTTGATCTCTATGGGAGTTGTTTGTTGAAGGATGAATTTTTGTGTTGGTGAACCGCATTTATAGAGCAGTATTTTGTGGAAGGAAGAAATGTCTAAGGAAGAAACTTCTGTGAAAGAGAGCACGACCAAAATTTTCTAGAGGCCAAACTTATGTTCTTGCTAAAGAAAAAAAAATTGAAATTATTAATAATCTAGCTGACTTGACTAGGAGAGATGATGGACCATGTTTGACCTAGTTATTTACTTTGATGTCTCCCTTATTGAATTGATTCTATAAGGAAATGATTGTTGGGATTTTCGCCCATGTGGGTTTTCCTAGGGTAAAATGTTGTGTTCTTATGTGTATGTCTCTCTATGATCCTTATGACATTTTTGATTTTCTGTTGAGCTCCTATGTAATTACTTTATGATTGAAAAGATCACATGAAATGGATTAACTTAACCAAATCCAGAAGAAGTAATTCTCAATCTAGAGGATGCTTTAGCTTTTCAACATGGTATCAAAGCTATGGTGAAAGAGTGGTAATTGAAGTAAAAGTATTCTATGTTTCAAGTCATCTAAGGCTTAATTTGTCATCTAGTCCTGAATCTTTGAGCTCAATATTTAAAGGTCAAGAATTTATCTCCTATTTGAAGAAATTGTCACTCCATTCTTCCAAGTCAATGGTAAAATTAGCAACCTCTTCTTAGGACAAAGTTTAGAAAGATTTGTCATGTAATTTGTGCCCCTTTCAAAGGCCTATCCTGGACATGAACTTGGAATAGAAGTATGATCCTATGCTAAAGGACAGAAACTCTATGCAAAATAAGGAAGATTGATCCTATACTAAATCCACAGTTTGAATCCTATTCAGAAGTACCTCAAAAGGCTGAAAACTCAAAGATTGAATGAGATTGCATAAGACCGAAGTCCAAAAACCTCAGACCGAAGTGATTTCAGAAAGTTACAAAGTTCCAAAGACCTCAGTATGTTGTCAATAAGTCTCAAATGGTTTTTTCAGATGGTCAAGATGATGAAATAAATATAATGGTGGAAGAATTCTAAGTCTCAGGTAGGAAGGTCGAAATATCCTCAGTATCGCATGCAAGGTCAAAGTATGAAATATTGTTGTCGTAGTTCTAATGAAGCCGAAATTATTAGATTAAGTAGATTCATAATTTAAGTCTACTTTGTCCCTTAAAATATTTGAGTTTGTTTTGTAGAATGAACCTCTATTGTCTTGATATCATGTTAGTACATTAGAGAAGTGTTCAAATCTCAACAAGAACAAAAAGGAGGTTGCTACTGTCCAAGGCTTGATGCCTACTTCATACAAGGTTGGCTAAAATATATTATCATTTAAGTGTTTGATTGAAAAGTATTATATTTGAGTTGTGATCATAAGGAATGTATCAATTTTTTGAGTCGTAACCCTTGAAAAAACCATTAAGGAAAATCATGAATTCATGAGAAAATGTTAATATGAACTTAATTCAGTAAAGCATTGAAGACACATGTATATGATACTATATGATAAGTTATATGTTTCATAGTGCAATGTCAATGTGACATGGGTTGAAGAAAGTCTTTTCTCTATTTTGGGTAATTACATAAACATAAGAAATGCACCATATGATTGAAAAGATCACGTGAAATGGATTAACTTAACTATATCCAGAATAAGTCATTATCAATCTAGAGGATGCTTTAGTTTTTCAACATGGTATCAAAGCTATGGTGAAAGAGCAGCCCTTGAAGTAAAAGTCTTCTATGTTTCAAGTCATCTAAGGCTTAATTTGTCATCTAGCCCTGAATCTTTGAGTTCAATATTTCAAGGTCAAGAATTTATCTCCTGTTTGAAGAAATCATCACTCCATTCTTCCAAGTCAATGGTAAAATTAGCAACCTCTTCTTAGGACAAAGTTTAGAAAGATTTGTCATGTAATTTGTGCCCCTTTCAAAGGTCTATCCTAGACATGAACTTGGAATAGAAGTACGATCCTATGCTAAAGGACCAAAACTCTATGCAAAATAAGGAAGATTGATCCTAGAATAAATCCACAGTTTGAATCCTATTCAGAAGTACCTCAAAAGGCCGAAAATTCAGAGGTAAAATATGACTATTGAAGGCCAAAGATCCATAGAGATTGAATGAGATTGCATAAGATTGAAGTCCAAAAACCTCAGACTGGAGTGATTTCAGAAAGTTAAAGAGTTCCAAATACCTCAGTAAGTTGTCAATAAGTCTCAAATGAATTTTTTTCGGATGGTCGAGCTGATGAAATCAATATAATGGTGGAAGAATTCTAAGTCTCAGTCAGAAAGGTTGAAATATCCTCAGTATGACATGTAAGGTCAAAGTATGAAAGATTATTGTCATAGTTCTAATGAAGCCGAAATTATTGGATTAAGTAAATTCATAATTTAAGTCTACTTTGTCCCTTAAAAATATTTGATCTTTTTTTGTAGAATGAACCTCTATTGTCCTGATATCATGTTAGTACATTAGAGAAGTGTTCGAGGCTCAACAAGAACAAAAAGAAGGTTGCTACAGTCCAAGGTTTGATGCCTACTTCATACAAGGTTGGCTAAAAGATATTATCATTTAAGTGTTTGATTGAAAAGTCTTATATTTGAGTTGTGATCATAAGGAATGTATCAATTGTTTGACTCGTAACCCTTGAAAAATCCATTAAGGGAAATCATGAATTCATGAGAAAATGTTAATATGAACTTAATTCATTAAAGCATTGAAGTCACATGTATATGATACTATATGCTAAGTTATATGTTTCATAGTGCAATGTCAATGTGACATCGGTTGAAGAAAGTCTTTTCTCTATTTTGGGTAATTACATAAACATAAGAAAGGCGCCATATTTGAATAAATCTATAGTGAATAATGCATACCTATTGTCCAAAATTGATGATTTATTTGATTAGTTGGGAGGGGTTGTGGTGTTCTAAAAAATAGATTTGAGTTCTTGTTATCATCACGTTCAGATTAAGGATGAATACATCCACAAGATATGTCCTCAACAAGATAGCCTTTAGGAAAATATATGGACATTATGATCTTGTGGCAGTGTCATTTGGGCTTAGAAACACCCCTACCACATTTATGTGTCTAACAAAAAATTTCCTTAGCCCAAATTTGGATAAGTTCGTATTGGTTTTCATGGATGACATCTTGGTTTATTAAAAAAATAGAGAAAAGCATGAAGAACATTTGAAAGTGATATTGCAATTGCTGAGAGAGCACAAGTTCTATACTTGAATATTAAGGACATGTCATCTCCACAGAAGGAGTGGTTGTGGATCCCGAGAATATTAAGGCCATCATGGTGTGGCCCACTTATCAAAATAGCACAAAAGTTAGATGTTATATGGGATTGGCCAAATATTTATGACACTTCATTCGAGACTTCTCAAAGATGGGATCCAATCACAACTTTACAAAATATAGAAATAAAATTTTGATGGACATCAAAGTGTGTAACTAGCTATGAACAACTGAAGCCTTTGATCACATATGCACATATCTTGAGGATAACTGATTCACAGAAGGATTTATTTGTTTGTATAAATTCCTGCAAGGAAGGAGTAGGTGGGATATTTATGAAATATGTACATGTAATTTGTTATGAATTGAGGAAAATAAATGAACATAAGAAGAACTATGTCATTCATGACTTGGAGCTTGTAGTGATAGTGCACACATTGAAAATGTGGAGGCACTACTTACTTGGGAGAAAGTTTATGTTGATGTAAAACCATGGAGGGATGAAATACTTGTTTGATCAGCCCAAGTTAAATGATAGACAAGCCAAGTTGTTGACTTTGATCAACGAATTTGACTTTCAGATAAAGCACATTAAGGATGAGGAGAACAAGGTAGTAGATGCACTTAGTAAAAGTCTATAAGTGGCTCACTTGGCAACCATAAGCACTTGTAAAGTTGACATCAAAGAAAGGATAAAAGGGGCATTATTGCATGATGAACATTACCAACATGTGAAGAAATGTTTGTAGCAGGAGCCAAAAGGATCCTCGAGGAAGAATTACACACTCACTAATGATGGTACATTGAAGTTCAAGGATAGATGGTATGTACCTTGTATAGGCGACTTGTGTAAGCTCATAATGGATGAGTTCCACAAAATACCTTATTCAGGTCATCTTGGTTATTTGAAAATGATAATAGCCATGAATAAATTGTATTAGTGGCCATGAATGAAGAAGGAAGTTTTTGACTACTTTGCCAAGTGCTTGGAATGTCAACAAGTTAAAGTGGAATGTAGGCACCCAGTGGGATTACTACAACCAATCCCAATTCATGAGTGGAAGTGGGAAGTCATATATGTGGACTTCATCACAGGATCACCAAGAACTTCCAATCAACATGATTCCATTATGTTGGTAGTGGTCAAGTTGAGTAAGGAAAATCACTTTATAGCTGGCAAGTGCACCCATAAAGTTATTGCCATAGCTCATATTTTTATCAAATAAGTATTTAGATTGCATGAAATATCCAATAAGGTCATCTCGGGTCAAGATGCCAAGCTCACTTCCAATTTTTGGAAGGCATTATTTGTTGGTTTTGGAACCCAAATAAATTTTACTACATAATATCATCCTCATACTAATGGAAAAACTAAAAAAGTGAACATAATTTTAGAGGACATGCTGAGGATGTATGTCATGCATCATCCAAAGAGGGAAGAAAGAATTTCCACCATTAGTCAAATTTGCATAGAACAATGGATACTAAGAGTCATTGAAGATGAACCCTAATGAGGCTTTGTATGAAAAAATGTAATACTCCCATTAGCTATGATGATCTAGCGAATAAGGTGGTTCTTGGACCCAACACGGTAAAGGAAATGGAGCAGGAAGTGCTCAATATTAGGCATAAATTGAAGGAAGCCTAAGATAGGAAAAATAGTTATGCAAATCAATGAAGAATGTAGAAAGAATTCCAGGTGGGAGAGCATGGATATCTTTAGATCATACCAAGGAAGAGATCATTAAGAGTGGAGCATTGTATTAAGTTAGCACCTAGATTTTGTGGACCATTTCAAATTTTGGAAAGATTGGGACAAGTGGCTTATCGATTGGCCTTACCACCCACTATGAAAGCAGTTGATGTTTTTCACATTTCTTAGGTTAAGAATTATGTACATGACACTAATCATGTCTTGGATTGATTTGTGATACAAGTGGAATTTGAGGGAGAATTCCAACCATAAACAACTATGCATCTTGGATCGAAGGCAGACCATACTTCAGAATCAAGTAATAGAGTAGGTCAAGGTGTAATGGAAGCACTTTGGACCATATGAAGCAATGTGGGAAATGACAAATCAAATGAGGCTACTCTACCTATTTTTGTTTACTGTATAAATGAATGTAAGAGCTGTAAGTATAAATCTCAGTATTTCTAATTTTTTTTCCTGTTTGTAGAACACCGAGGATGATGTTTCCTTAAGGGGGTGGGGTTTGTAACACCCCTTATTACTACACCCCATAAATGTAAATATCATTGTGTGTATTTTTTTGAACATACATAAATTTAGGTAAAAATGAATTAATGATTCGTTGAAGGGAGGGACACATATCCAATTCTACAAGGGGAGGTTTTTTGTGGTGTGTTTTGAGAAAACCCATACCAACCGTATTTAAATATCCTTAACTATCAACATGACCACAGACTAGCCTACATTGGCAGGATTTGATATTTCAAAGTGGGAAGCATGGGTGGAGGACAATGCCATCTCTATCCCCTCTTTATGGATCAAGAAAAGGCGTGATGGATTTGAAGAAGAAAGATAAGGGTTAATGGGGGGGACATAGGAGAACGCGTAAAAACCAATGGCAATAGGTAGAGAAAAACACATGGAGAAAAGTTAGTAATTTTTTTGTAAATAAGAGAGATTGGAAAAGGAGTGACTTTGTAAAACCCATATAAAGGAGTTGTTAAAAAGCTAGTTGAAGGAATAAACATGACTAGACTATCCCTGAGTTTGTACTCATGGATTTGGGTTGTCGTCCCATGTATTATTGTGTGGAGGCCATTGGACTATGAGTCTAAGCCTGAATGGTCAATGGGAGGCTCAGTGAATGAAAGATCATTGTGACCGTGTTTGTTGTATAACTATTAAACCACTTGGACAGGGAAACTTTAGCCACTGTGTTGCTTGTTGAAGAGTTGTTAAACAACATGGACAATGGAATACAGACCCCTGTAGTGCTTGCTATGAAAAGATAGTTGTTAAACAACTAAAACAATGGATTTAATCTCCTCGAACTAAGCAGTAACCCAATTGGACCTTAGGTGAAGCCCTATAATTGAACTCAGGTGAGTGAGTCACTGTGGTGCTTATTGTTAGAGAGAAATTGTTAAACCACCAAGAAAATGGATTTCATCTCATGAGTGTTTGACTAAGAATTGGTGTGAATTTTCATTGAGCAAGCACCCCTCAGACTTTGGATCCAACTTGTGAGTGGTTAGTTGCAAGAGAGATTATAGTGTGGCTGACCTATAATTGGGTGGAGAGTTGAATTCCCTCCTTTAGTTTCCAACCATTTCAATATATTTATATAATTATTAAGGTGTGCTTATTTGGATCACTAGTTGTGATAGCCTTGTTTTGTTAATGATTGTTAATATAATCTTACATATTCATGTGTGAATGTTTGAAAGTTGTTATTACACTTTTTTCTAATGGACATGAAATTGTGGTTTCAATGATTGGTAGCACCATGGAGCTGCTACCATATTTATGATTTATACGCTATTTGTATGCTTGGAGCTGAGTGTCTACATGACTATGTTGGCAGGATATTACCTTGTATAATTGTTGTAAACTTTGAATCTCTACAAGTTTCTTTATTGTTGGTGTTTGGATTATAACTCCAATTAATTACACGAAAATTCACCATGTCAAGAAATACATGATAAACATCGTTAAAAAGTAGGTTGCAAACTTGTGTTAATAATTGGAGGTCAAGGATTACCCTCAAACTGCACCTCTAACGAAATTCGGCATTTGGGTTGTAGCCCCTTACCTTAAGAAATTCCTCAAATTTCTCTTATTTTCCCTTCTTCTTAGTACACTTGTAGAATCCAATGATATGGGGTTTGAGGCTGGGAGGGAGTAGTTTCTTTTGTGGCAGCCCAAATCCCATCTAAGACCGGAATTCCCATACAATAGTCATTCACATCTGAGGATTTGGTGGTGGATAAGGGTTGAATGTAGCGTGGTGGGCCCTATGTCGGATTACTCTTGAGAGGAAATGGATTCGATGGTGGTGAGGGCCAACACCAAGTTGACAGGTCCAAATGAGAGATGGGTCAAATTACCCTCAAGAGTAAAGTGAATTCAGGAATCTAGAGGTCTAGGTGTGGTGAGGGGTAACACAAGGTTGAAAAGTGGAAGGTGTACGAACCAAATATCAATGTGGAGTAACGAAAATCCATGTGGAGAGAGGACTTAGTGGGCCATGTGGTTGTGTTGATGTGGTAATGCCATAAGGGTCAGACTAGGACCACGTGGACATCATGTGGTACGTGGTGGACCCTATGCTAAATTAACTTCATAACTCATTGAAATCCAACGATCCACGCTCTAGGGGTGGTGAGGATTGCACACAGTTGAAACACTCAGATGAGCACTGACCAGATATAATAGTGAAGCAACGAAAAATGCCATGGGGTGAGGATTCAGTGGGCCCCACACCTGTGTTGACATGGAAGTGCCACTGGGGCCGGACTAGGACCAAGTGGATGTCATGTGGCAGTATGATCATGATGTGGCCTGATATAATTGGCTAAAATTCTAATGGGCGTAATTTTTTATTTGAGTTAGATTGAGGTGAAATTTATATTGCAAGAAAGCTCTCGATGAGCTAAATGTGATAGTTGTGTTTGTTTTGAGATTTAAAAATTTAAGAAAAAAGATTTTTGTAGCCTCTTCTTCGTAACAAACCTTGACGATGAAGTTAAAGCAAAAAAATAACACCTCCCATAACCCAAAATACTTAAAAAAATGTTACACAAATTTAAAATATATATATATATATATATATATATATATATATATATATATATATATTTCTAAATAGTATCTTATTATTCTAGAAATAATATTAACATTTTCTAAAAATAATAATAATTTTATTTTTATCATTTTATATAATTTAAATATTAATTTTACAATATTATTATAGTGGTGATGTGGACTAGTCTTTGTGAACCATATGTATCTCCTTTCGGTAATATAACAAAACAAGTGCAATATTTTACAATAAATATCCTATAACAATACTTTGTGCAAAATTATTGTGGTGATAACGTGAATGTTTGATAAAAGGTTTCAAGGTACCGTGGGAGCCTTTCCGATTATGGGTGGGCTCCGTTTTGGGAATACCTTCACTGTGTTGGTGCATTTTATAGATCATGTATTAGTTTTAAAGCAAGTTGGACTGCACTCAAGGGATTCTAGTGGTTCAATAATGTTTACTCTATACTTTATAAGGGTAATAATTAAAATATCACAATTAAAGTTGGTTCAGAGGTGTCTTCCACTTCTAAGTTTACATTCTTTCAGGATGCAGTTGAAGACAATTCTCATTCTATATGTTTTGAAGTCTTTCCTAGAATTTGTTGTTGATGGTAAAAATCAAGGTAGAGGTAACTTATCTACATTCACTTTATGAAAAATATATGATTTTTTAAAATTTAATGGGTATTGGTATTTCACATTAGCATCAATTTTATATAAGGGAAATGATTTTTTTAAATTTAATGTGTATGGGTCTTTTACATTAGCAGGGGATCTATATGATTGGTCCAAGAATTGTGAGAATTCTATATGGTAAAGGTTTTTTTGTTGGTTCTATGATCACACTAATTATAATAATTATAAGTGTTTAAGAAATGTTTTTGGTTTTTGAGAAATGTAGTTTTTTTTAACATTTTAGTTTTTATATTTTGATTTCAATAATTTTTTTATCAATTTGGATTTGTTTTTCTATATAGCCATTATATTTTTTCATCAATTTGGATTTGTTTTTCTATATAGCCATTATATTTTTTCATGTGTATTAATTTTAAAGATATTGAAAATATTTTGGGCACATATATAAAATTAGATTTTTAAAGAGTTGTGTAGTTTAATGTACATATGAATATATATGTTTTGAGATAGACCTTAAAGGGGTTAAAATAATTCTCATATGGAAATTTGTTAAACATATTAGTTTTGGATTTTGAGAACACAACATTCAAATGTTAGATATGTCATCTTTTAGGACAAATACAAGTTGCTTGTCCCCATGATCAAGTTCATCCTTCTAGGAAAAAGAGACCAAATAAAAAAAAAGAGATAGAAAATTTTGAAAGAATTGATTTCAGACGATAACATTGGTCAAAATGAAGTAAACCAAAAACTTAGAATTAGTACTCATCAAAATGAGGTAACTCGTCACCAAAATGTAACTATTAGGAAATCCACTTATTTCTTTTTAGAAATAGAGTTGAAGAAAAAGATACAAAACTTTCCTCCTAAAAAAGCAATGGTAACTAAAACTCGTCTAAATAAACATCATAAAACTTATATTTCTGATTTAAATATGAAACTAATTCATTTAAAAAAATTCTTGTTCTTCTTACTAGCACATTGTTACTAGATTTTGTTTTTTCAATGAAAAAAAAATATTTTATTTTATTTTTTAAGAATAAATGACATATATAAATTATAATAATTTTAAATAACATATAAAAAAATACAATTTATATATTCTGAACATAGAAATTTGATTTAAATTTTATGACCCAATAAAAATTATTAAAATAAAATATTATTAATATAAAAATAAAATAAAATAAAACATAACATAGTTTTTTCAATATATAATAACACGATATTATACTAAATTATAATAATAATATCACATTATTCTGTTCTCGTAGTAGAATTAATTAAACTCAATTCCAAATTCCATAGAATGTATTGCATGAGCTGATCCTTCAACGCTTTAGGCAATAAAATTAAATTAATCCAAATTGAGAGGTGGGAAATGTTTAAATGCTGTAACTTTTCCCTACATGAATGATTATTAACATTACAGATTTTGTTTTAATTAAATAATTTTTTTTAATAAAATAATGGGAAATATAATTGGTTGTAACTCTAGATAATATTAAGAGGGGTAGATTAATATTATATAATTTTTAATAATTATTTAGCTAATCAAACACATTTAAAATACTTCAATGCATCAATCACATAAAGAATTGGACACAAGATGTTTATGTGGAAACTTATATGGAAAATACCTACAAATCTTTTTTTAATTTTAGTGTAAATGCAAGCACTAGCTTCAGTTTGTACTAGATTTTGTAGGCACCAACCTATAGGAGGAACCAATCCCCTTTTCTTTGCAAGCACCAATTTGTTGGGAGCAACAACTCTCACTGTTTGTAGGCTCAAACTTGCTAGAAGCACCAACCCCTTTATCTTTATAGGAACCAAACTGAAGGGGAATTGAATCCCTTGATCTGCAAGCACATACTTTCTTTGATTCTCTAATCCAAATGGATTTACTTTAGATCATCGCAACTCCCTTATAATTTTTCACATGGACATGACTCTTTTTCAATAAGTAAACCTTCAACACTTCATACCAACAATTTTCTTGTACTTAGTACAAGCTTCAAATCTTATACAATCCACATGTTCGGTCTTTTCTCAACTCTCCTATGCACACTCTCTCATATCCGCTTTAGATTTATGATATTTAACAATTCCAACCTCTGCAAAGTGATCTCGTGCACATACTCTCTTATCTCACTACCTTCTGTGAAACATTAACTCATCTTATATAAATTTCTACAACTTCGTTCCCTCTTACGAATTACCACAATATTGCTTGCCTATCATGGTCTTTTCGCCTTCGCAATCATGAGAACATGAGACACTCCAATTTCATGTTCTTTGATTTTTATTTTATGTCGATGGACCTCAACATTTTGGACCCAATTTGAACTTTGTTTATTTCAATAATCAAACTATTTTGTGGGCACAAAACCTCAAATTTCTTGATCTCAACCCTTTATTTCTAAGCATCTTGAAGCATATGACTGAGAGCTATAATTGATGGCTTAAATTCAAAAGGAGCTTAGCCCTTAACCAGTGCAATTCGATTAATTCTTGTTATAATGATTTTCCTCGTGGAATCCAACGTTTGTTCCTTCTTCATCCTCCATTTGGTAGCGTTCTTCTGGATGCAGTTCATGCCTAGATATCCTCACATCTGGATGGAGTTGGGGATCCAGGGTCTGGTTGCCCCTTCTCTTCATACTTGACTACACTACAAAATGATCAGATAACACTTTTCAACCTTGCGCTAAGTCTTGGACTCAAGGATCTAACATCTAGAACATTCTAATTAATGAACAATCGTTGCATGCCTTAACCCCCATATGCTTGAATATCTCGATAATTGTACCAGGATTGGTATCTAGTAGATTTAGTATTTGGCCATTTCTTCATCTATCAAATTACTTGCACCCATCAACTCTTGGATGCTCGGATAACTGAGAACATCTCAGATGGCTTGGGGACTTTGAACTATGACCAGGAAAAACATTGACCCATCCTTCTATGCTTATCCAAATATGGACTCAGGTCTAAGCTTATATGAATGTCAAAATCACTTTTTCCCTCCAGAATCCAAAACCGTTAAAGACAATATAATTATTTAACAATGTGAGGTCTTACAAAATAACCTCCTGGCATGAATCCTGAGGCCTACCACATCATATGCCATGTCACTAGCACATCATCTGCCATGTCATCTGTCTGCCATATATCATGCCACATCACCACCTTGTCATTGCCATGTGTCACTCATAAAAGATCCACTTGGCCACACAAAAATGTTGAATCCACCTACCACATGTCATGACCACACAGTGCCATTTAATCATTCGTACCACATGCCTTCCACCTCAATGCCACCTGCACTTCCATTTGGATCCCATATCTACTACCATATGTCACTTTGACCACCCAAAAAAGTGAAATTCACTTGCCATGTGTCCTCACCTCATGGTGCCACGTCATCAACCTCAACGACATCTGCTACTATGTCATTGCCACCTAGCTCCATGTGTGCTACCATGTCATATTGGGGTCCACTTTACATTTGGTGTTGGGAAATTTGGGATTTGGGTATTTTCGTAAGCGATACCATGTTGCACTATCGGGGGCCCGAATGCCTAGATGAATTTGGATAGATGAATATCCACCTAGTTCACATGCATTTCTCAACCCTTGGATGGTCAGATGGATAAATATCCATTGTGTCATGGAAACATTACCTATCTAAGCCTAAACTAGTTCCTTTTAGATTCCATCACTTCAAAATCATGTTTCTCTTCGTGCCTGGGGAGTTAGACTAAGTGCCATCTACCATTGGAAATATCTATGAGAGGGATATCAAACCAACATATTCCCCCCTAAACTTGACATCACGATGGAACTTGACATCAATGAAAACAACTGCAAACACACTCAAACATCTCCCCCTGTTATGAAACCAGCTCACAAAAAGATAGAAAAGATAGATCAATGACTTAGAAACCAACCTCTTTGAGGGGCCAACCTCCTTTACATTACACAAATGAGAAATTACTCGATAAATGACAAAACCTCCTTTCTCTATATAGGAGTCTAAGGGTTCACAATATAACCAAAGTTGACCTAACAATAATAATAGAAGGGCACAAAAATAACAATAGTGGGCTTCTATAGGGCACAATAATAATAATATGGGGACAATAGGGGCACAAAAATAACAATAAGGGATACAATGACAATAGTAATGGGGGAATCACTAGTATTATAGGGACCTAAGATGCACCTCTCCTTCAAAAAAATGATGTCCTCAATGCTTGAGTAGTTCTAGATGCTTCTATATAAAATTCTCACCCTCCCATGTGGAATATTCAACATGTAAGTTCTTCCACTTGATGAGATACTCTGAAATTGATCGATTTCGTAGCTGTCAAGTTCTTGTTTCTTTGACTGCTTCGGGTACCAATATGATTTTTCCTTCCTCATCAAGTTCTGGCAATATTGTTTGAACTGGGAGCTTGTCACCTTTGAAATTGATCGATTTCGTAGATGTCGAGTTCTTGTTTCTTTAACTGCTTCAGGTTCCAATATGATTTTTCTTTCCTCATCAAGTTCTGGAAATATTGTTTAAACTAGGAGCTTGTCACCTATAACATTCTTTAAGCATGACACATGGAAAATTGGGTGTGCTTGGGAAGCTGTAGGAAGCTCCAATTTGTATGCCATAGTACTTTATCTTTTGCAACACCTTGTACGTACCGTAATAATTTGGTGATAATTTATTATCCTTCTTAGCTTGTTTGAGGGGCATTTGTTTATATGGTTGTAGTCGTAGGAATATCCAATCACCTACATCAAAACTTCTTTCACTGCAATGTTGATTTTCCTGCTATTTCATTCTATTATGCGCCAAGGTGAGGTTATCCTTTAAGAGTTGGAGAACTTGTTGTTGATGCTCTATGTGATCTTCCACTACTTGAACCTTATAATTTTCTCTTACATATGATGTGATGGATGGTGGATGATATCCATAAAGTGCCATAAATGGGGCCATTTTTGTTGCAGTATGGAAGGAAGTGTTATACCACCATTCAACCAAAGGCAACCATTTGACCCATTGTGTCTATTTATCAGATACAAAGCAACGAAGATATCCTTCCAAAAAATTGTTTACTATCTCAGTTTTCCCATCAGATTGAGGATGATACAATAAGCTATGAGCTAACTGAGTAACAAGACAAGAAAATAATTATGTCCAAAAAATTCTAGTGAAAATGGGATCTCTGTCGCTTACAATAATCTTTGGGTTTCCTTGTGTTGAGAACAGAAACAAGAAATGCTAAAAATAACATTCAGAATATTCCAATTTTCATTTGTCCTTGAATTAAAATTGAGAATTAAAATTCGAATTTAGTCTCACCAGCGGATTGAAAATTAATTAATTAATTCATCTTGGATTAATTAGTTGGAGAAATTCAAGCTAGAAGTCTTTGTGAAGTCATGCAACAATTATCCCTTAAATTAAGGAGATTATCCCTTAATTAAGGAGATAAGATTGAGTTTTATTTGAGTTGTAATTAGTTAGCTCAGTTTGAGTTAAGTCCAATTAAATTAGTTCCAAACTGTTTGAGGAACTAATTGTGAGTTCAGTCAGTCAATGCATGCATGCATGCAACTAGTGTACTCCAGATAACTGAGGATTCTCTCATAAATAACTCATGCATGTCAGTTGAGACAAAGACCCAGTTGAGATTAAAGATAGGGACATTGTACTATTAGCTGCATGAGTTTTCCTATAAAGGAAACTCACCCATGTAGAAGGAATAAGATTCCTTGAAGATTGCACGATTTTACAGGGTGTGAGATTAGTGTGAGTGATCAGTGTTACACTTGGTAACAGTAGGATCACCTGGGAGAAACAATGCAAGGAAATAGGAGGCTTGGAGGGCAGAGGAGAAGGTTTGTGAGAAGCCTTGTTTTCCTGTGAGCATCTAGGAGGATTGTATTGAGAGCTGGCTAGCATTGGGAGCTAAGGCTTTGTATAGTTCTAATGTATTTCCACCTTGTATGATAATACAGATAGTGGGGTTTTTAGCTGAGGCTTTCCCTTAAGTATTTTCTATGTTTCATGTGCATTGATTCTTCTTCTTATGGTTATATATGTTTAGTTGTGAGTTAGCTAAATCTTTAAGTTTCCTCAAGTTTGATAGTAGAAGTAGATCATAGTATTTTGCTTTGGTATATTGCATTATCGAGTTAATCTACAGTCAGATTTTATATATGGTCTCAGAGAAACATTTGTAGAGAATTTGCAAAATTCTTGCATGGTATCAGAGCCAAGTTATCGAAGTTGTGAACAATATATTGAGAAGGGAAATTCAAAGTTTGAAGTTCAGAATTGAAGGTACAAATCGAATTCATATCATACTTCAGGTTGGTCAATGGCATTCTATGGCTTGAGACTCGAGTATGCCTTGGATGGAAGCTCAAATTACATAGAATGGAAAGATCACATGGAAGTTGTATTATAAGACAATGGTTTGAAGGATTTCCTTGATCAAGAAATCCCAAAGCTAGGTTCAACTAACGCACAAGAGTTGGTTGAATGGAAGAAGTGTATGGCGAGGGCGAGACACCACATCCTTGAGGGAGTTCAAGACCATATTGTCTCGAGTCTACATGGGAAGGAGACTTTGTTTTCAATGTGGAAGACATTGAAGGACCTATATCAGAACAGTAATGACTAGAGGAAATTGGCACTTAAGGATAAGCTTCGAAGAATCAAGATGGATAACGGTGATACTGTTTCCACATATTTGAACAAGCTCACCACCTATAGAGATGAGCTTGGAAGTGTGGGAATAACTACTGTCGATGATGATATGGTGAGCCTCGCTCTCCTTGGCCTTCCAAAGAGTTGGTATAGCTATCAAGAATCTGTGAATGGAAGGGAGAAACTACCAGATTGGGAATGATTGTGGTTAGATCTCATGCAGGAGGAGCACACGAGATGGTTCTTCATCCAAGGAGGATGAAGAAAATTTGGTCTTAGCGAGTAAGGCAAGGAAAGGGAAGGAGAAGGATTCTCATCCTAAATTGAATTCTTCTCATGGGGGAAAGAAGGTTGACAAGTCTAAAGTGAGATGCTTTAATTATCATGAGATGGGTCATTATGAGACTAATTTCCCATCGAAGAAGTCCAAGAAGGGATCCTTGGATGGAATGGAAGGTGAGGCATTAACCTCTTAGTTCGATATGGACTTCACCCTCATTGCATGCATGGTGTCATCGATGATGGGTTGTGGTTGGTTTCTTGATAGTGAAACCTCATTCCAAATAACCAGTGATAAAATTTTATTCAGTACCTTGGAGGAGAAAGACCTCAAGATACTCATAGAGATGGGTGACGATGAAAGGTATAATGTTTCAAGAGTGGGCACAATTTATTTTTAGAGGGAGCATGGAGCTTCTATCACCTTGACAGATGTGAAGTATGTGCCTGGATTGAAGAAGAACTTGTTATCGATTGCGATGTTGGAGGACAAAGGCTACGATGTTGTCTTCAGTAAGGGAAAGGTTTTCCTTAGACACATCACCATGGGACAGGTGAAACAGATCGATTCATGGGTACAGAACCTGTATGCTCTTGAGGTTCAAGATGCATGAAAATCCTTGAGGAGCAAGGAAAATATTAGAGACTTGGTGGTTGAGAGGGAGAT